>NDGM010565867.1:0-12921 GCA_002564305.1 Octomys mimax
CAGTGCAGGCAGAGACCCAGCAGACGAAAGGAATCCTGGTTCAAGGTAAAAAATAAATAAATAAATAAAAATAAAGGGAGATTAAAAAAAAAAAAGTGTTGGGTCACAAAAGCCTGGATCAATCAAGGAGCATGAATGCAAGCAAAGAAGCATAGAGTCGACATGCAATGTGGGGACAGGCTCCTCTCGATGAGATAAGAAGAAAGAACAGAGAGCCAGAACCAGTCAGAGGGCAAGTGATTTAGCAAAGACAAACTTGTAGCTATGGAAATAACAGCCCATCATGAATCCGTAAAGGACTTGCTGACTACTACACATGGGAGGTGAGACACGGAGAGGAACTTAATTCAGAATGAGTTTCAGCCGTGCTCCGCTAATTAGCTAGGGGTAGCATTTAATGAAAAAGAAGACAGAGCTAGAGGCCAGTTTGGAGGAAGGAAAGTAATGAGTTCAGTGTTTCAAACAGTGAGAGGTTGAGATGCCTGCAGGACATCTTAAAGTAAATGAGTGGCGAGGAGGAATTTAACTTAGCCCACAGGAGTGGTTAAGTAATTTGGCAAAGACAAGCCAGTACTACCAACAGGTATGGGCTGGACATCCATGTTTGGGAACTATTTCCATATAAACTACATATGGTACAGATTGTGCTGCTTATATTATCATTTGAATGTTGTGAGAACTACTTATGAGATATTTTACAGTATTTTTTCCAAACCAAGTCTTCAAAATCCCTTGTGTGCTTTTGCACTCAGCTCATTCAGTTTGGACTAAGCACATCACAAGATGAAAGAGTTTAGAGTGAATATGTGGAACCCAAAAGACAGAAGGATCTACAATATAAGCACTGAGACATCATATTAAGGAAAGCACAGAAAAGAAGGCAAGAAAGAAATGGTCAGAGCATTGAGAACAGAGCTGGAAAAGAGCCACAGAGGCTGACAGAAGAGGGAATGGGGGACTGAAGTAGTGTTGCACAGGTCAACAAGTCAAATTCAAAATATTTGCTGGGCTAGCTATGGGAAAAAGAAGTTCACCTTGGTGATACATTTACGTTGGATAACACCTTTGCCCTCAAGCAATGTATGTTTTTATTTGGAAACAGCACCTCCTAACCCGTTAGCTCTACTTGCAATAATTAAATTTATTGATTCATGGGAAGATTTAGGGACAGGAATTAACTTGTTCCATATTCAAAAGTGGAGTTCGGATGTCTGAGCAGGTGTTTGGAAGACAGAGAAAGGAAGTCCAGTGTGGGATAAAGGAATGCTAGTGGGAGGGAAGATGGATAGCCTTGTGGAGCAACTGTGCTTGGAGGAAGCCCTCCAGCGAGCAGTTGGGTCCTATGCTGCCCAGTATCACCCCAGTAGACACATGTGACTTGTGAGCACTGCCAATGTGGCAGTCCCACGAGTAGCTCTTACATTCATCATATACTGAAATGATAACACAATCAGCACAATCTACACCAGGACCAAGAATCAGTTTTTTTTCCTGTCTCTCCTGTCTTGCACACATGCTGTCAGAGGATTCTGAATGATCGGCCCTTCTTGTTTTGAATTGTTTCTCGTGGCCATATGTATAATTGACATCAACAGTATTTGGAGTTGCATGTCTTTTATCCCCACTACAGAAGCAAAGTGAGTGACACCTCACATCTTTCTTAAGGGGAAGTAACATTTGCCATGGTTACCCGCAAACTCTGCCTGCATTTTATTGGCCAGATATGGGACCAATCTAGAACTAGTCTCGTCACTCCTTGACCAGAGTGTTGGGATTCTACCTGGACAAGTCAAGTTCCCTTTAGACAGAAGCATCATCCAATGGGAATCCCATGGTGATAGAGGGCAGGTAGATGCCCGAGCAAAATTAGCATTCTGTTGAATGGGGAGAAGGCAGGGAATTCTGCTGGGTAGGGAGTTCACAGTAGGCAGGACTCTGTTTAAATACAAATAAGTAGGCACCAGTGGTTAAAGATTAGAAGTATGAAGCAGAGATTGGTACATCCAGCCATGTATTCAGTCATGAACCAATGTAACTCATGCTCTCGTTAGCCCCACATCCCTGCATTTAGCTCAGGGAAAAGCATCTATTTTGATGTGATCTAAGCAGTAGATCACTGTGAAAGTTCAAACAGTATGAAAACAACAACGTTATTTCAAAGCTGAATGCCAGTGACTCAAAATATCTACCATTTGGTATTGCCTGGACTTCCACATCTCTGTGCACTTGCACAAATGCCAATGGTCTCGACTCGGCTTCTTACTGTGTTTCCAGTAGATACACCTAGGTCATCTTTTTGCTCCATTTCTCTTCCTTACACTCCCCACCACTTATCAGGCCATGCTAGTAACAGTGTGTGTTCTTGTGACTTTTATTCAAGCCTTATGTGACATAGATGAGCTGCAACCTAAGAGGACAGTGTATGCTCGTGTGCTTCAGGATTTTGTGACTGAGCAGCAACAAAGATGTCTTTCAGTTATAGTTGTGTTTATCACAAAAACAGCTTGGGTTTCGAAGCCCTCAGAGTTAATTATTCTAATCCCCCACATGACTCCTTCTGTGGTGGCCCAAAGGTCAGGATATACAGAGGGAAGTGGAACTCCACAAAGTTGCTTCTTTCCTGAGCACAATGACACACAGTGAGAGCAGAGTCGGAGTAGTAACTAAATGAAATAAATCATGCTGACATAGCTCCAATCCACCGGTGGAATTTTCAAGTTAGAAGAGACTTTCAGAACAATCTGGGCAACATAATTTCCTCCAAGATGTCTACACCCTCGTCCTCAGGATCTGTGTCATTACTGAGAAAAAGGGAATTTCAGCTGGGAAATCATCCTGGATTGTCTGAGTAAACAAACAGGATCACCAAGGTCAATTGGAAACGAGGATGGATGGTTGGTGGAAGCCAATATTGGAGCTGTGGAAATGCTAGCTAGGAAGGGACAGGGATCCACAGAAGGAATGCGAGAAGCCCATAGAAGGAACAGGCTCTTCCCTAGGGACTGCTGAAAGGAACACAGCTTTGGCAATACCATGATTTTAGACTTTTGACTTCTAGAAGTATAAGAAAATGTTCTGGCTTACACCTAAAATGTCCCCTAAAATTTTCACGTGTGTGAAAGGTGATGGTTCATTCAAGCACGATAATCATCAATGGACTCACACAATGATTAGTTGAGTAGTTAACATGATATTAGGACATGGGGCTACCCTGTTGTCAGGGTGTTCTTGTTCACTAACCATGTCTCTAATGAAGTTCTGTATATCTGAGGGTTAGAGACTGTCTTTTCGCTTTTTGATCTCTAGTAATACTCATCAGATTACTGACACAGAAAAATCATTTATTAAATATCTGGTAGCTGGAAGAAAGTCAAAATAATAATACATACATTTGTGGAGCCCATTTAAAAATCCCCTATATTTAAGATATCCTATAAGTCTAAATCCCAGGAAACTAATGACAGTACTCTCTAAGTTTGTGGTTATGTGTTATACTCACTTTAGAAATGGCATGACATGGGGCAAATTTAAGAAAACTCAACGACGTGATCTTTTACTAAGAAGGAGATGGGATGTGAACACAGAGATACAGCTTTGACTTTTAACTTTCAGTCTGGTTATGGGTTCAAGTGGGCAGAGGATTGTGGGTAACGCCTTGCATGATCCTAATGGAGAGCTTCCTGGAAAACAAGGTGGTCCTCAGCATTCCAGTACATATGGATTCTCCCTGTTGAAACATTCTACAGCAGTGTAGGAAATATTGCTCATTGGCTGAAACCCAGTATCCCATGACTGTGGAGCTCAGATCTCCTTGGTCCTCACTGTCAGAATACAACCACTGTCTTCTGTCCGGTGTCCACTGGGCAAGAGCCAAGCCAGCAGGGTGGAGACCAAAAGCACCAGGAAGGGCTTCCAAACTGCACCCTAAAGTATGCTGAGAGCCAGAGCTTCAGAAGGCTACACTCTGTTGTAAGTATAAAAAGTCTAGATGAGGATGAGAACTTTAAGAAAATATCAAAGAGGTAAGAAGAGAAGCAGCTGTGGAAGAGAAGTGGGGATTAAAATAAGGACAAAAAGGAGTGAGGGAGGGTCAAAGACATTTTCCATGAAGGGGAAAGCTGGAAGCAGGAGATTGAGGCTTAGAAAGCGACAAGGAGGAAGACTTCTGGCAGGCTCGCAGCCATGGAAGTGCCAAAAGTTGCCCTGGTTGGTGTCATTTTTCCTTGGGTTAGGCAAACTATACTAGTGATCCTCCTCAAGGCTCAATCTCACAACAAACAGAAAGGATGCAAATGATACCTAGGCCCCTGATTCTTCTCACGTGCCATACTGTCTGAGCATGAGCCCTTCCTGCCTAGACACATGGCTTAATGCCTGCGAATGTCTGCTTTCTCCTCCTTGGCCTTCTGGTCACGATGTCCAAGTGCCACCAAGGCCAAGGCCTCATCTGCTTCCCAAAGACCACAGAAGGTTGAGGACAGAAGCCAGCTGCAGAGAACGGGCAAAGACCACAAGCATCTTCTTACCTATAAATTCTTCCTTTAAGAACTTCAAGAACTTTGCACAGGACAAAATTTCCCCTCTTCTCAGTTTTGCCAGTTTTTATTGTTGTTAGCCCAGATATTGAATAGCATAAAACACACAGAGCCCAAGCATTCATGAGGAGGTCCAAAGAGCAAGAGAGAGAAAGGAATCTCTCAAATAATAGCCCCTTTTATTTGGTCAGCCAATGAATGGCCTATTTTGGCTGGAGCAGAGTCATTAACAAAGCTTCCAGAGCCGGAGAGCTGCTTTTGTGCCCAGTAGCTGCTGAAGTCTGTAAATTGCCTCCAGCCCTTGGCATAAGCCCTGAGCAAAATAGCCCATGTGCCTGAACTTCATAAGGTATTAATCAAGGAGACAAATGAAGCCATAAATGTGTCCTGAGGGCCCATCCCATGCAAGGTACTGTACTAGGCTCTGAAGGGTAGAGCAACTCCTTAACTATACACCTAGACCTGAAGGACCCAGTCCCTGCAATGACAATAACAATAACAGAAACCTTACCAGGGCTGAGACCTGTGGCCATTCTAACTTAAATACTAAAGGAAATCTGAGGAGTGCAAGGATTATCATTAGCCTTACTTAATAACTAAGAAAAAAAAGTCTTGCTCAAGATCACATAAAACCATCGGATTTGGACCTGAATTCCAAGTTTCTGCACTTACGTCTTGGCTTAACAGATGAAAATTGTTTACAGGAGCTGACTCAAGATAAAGGTCATATAGATACAGATAGAGAGAGAAAGAGTGTACACAAGTGTAGTAAAATGCTAGGGGAAAAATACATTAGGGGTTTGTGGAGTCTTTGTATTATAACTTTCCCAAGTTTAAAATGATTTCCAAATAAGTTGTTTAATACAAAAGTATGCTTAGCTTGCAGAAGATCATTACTGTTAACTATTAACTGAATATATTCATCTATTTGGTAGGAGAAAATGGTTCTTGAAACTGATAGTTCTTAGTAAATAAGCATTAAGGTTTCCACAGTTTTCTTTGTCATTTGTGTTTGCGTTTTCAGCCACATGCCTAGTTGTGGCTTGGCACTTTTCCATGGGTGGTGTAGTGAATATTGTGTGGGCCCTCTGAGATGGAGCATTTTTCTGCTGTTGCTAGGAATAGTGGATCCCGGTGGCGATGTCTCATGGCTGTGTCCGTCCCTGGGAATTCCCTCCACCCAAAGGGAACCATCTTACCCATTGTTACTCCCAATCTCAGGGCACTGCCTACAAGAAATGACTGGCTAAGGTGGTAGCACTAAGTCCTGACCCCTTGGCATGAATTTGAGATTGCTTTGAACTTCTGTCCCAGGTCCTAGTACAATTAGGACAAACAATTTCAGTTGTGCCCACTTTGTGTATCCCCACCTTGCTCACTGCCATTCATCTTTCTAAGCCCTTCACTCCTGAATCTCCAGAAAGAACTCTTGTACTATGAAGAACCACTACAAAGGCAACAATGTGCAATGTATTAACTATTGAGACTGTCCTACTAGTTGGTTTTGAAACTGTCTCATTGCTATTTGTTTCACAATAAAATTAATTTTTAAAATGTGGAAAGCAAAAATAAATAAATAAATGAATAGATTAATAAATAAAAAGAAAAAAAGAACTCACAAATAAACCTTTAGCATACAATTGTATCTTACAGCCTGTTTCCTGGAGAATACAAGATGGCCAGAACATCTTTCGTTTGACATGTGATGGTCAATACTATACTTATTATCATTAGAATATGAAAGTCTTACTAAATTTGTCTCATGAGATTAAAAATGCTTACCATTAATCTTCCCATAACTATCACTAATCCCTTTTACCTTACTCACGTCTAACAAACGTTTGAGGAGACTACTGTGTGCTTTCAAGTGGCTTTTGCGCGTGTGCTCAATTTGATCTCGTCATGTTAACCGCGTAGGGTACACCACGCAGGGCGCAAGCTGTCTCTGTTCAGACCCAAATGCCTCCATCACTAAGCTAATTACTCAAACTCTCTAGGCATTTTTTGTCTAATTTATCAAGTAGGGATGATAGTATTTCCTGCGCCACAAATTACATTGTGGGGTAAAGATTATATTGTTGATTAATACACAAATGATTACCATGAGCAGAAAGCACTTAGGCGATGGCGTGATCCTCACCACTATCCAGTGGATCATCCTGCTTTACTACCTAAGGAAGTATTAAGTGCCCAGGATCAAACCAGTTCATACTTACGGCCCACCTGACAAGTAAAACATACCATGACAGATTAGCTACTAGAAATGCAAGAGATCCATTTTTCATAATTCTATAGCAACTTTCTATTATAACATTCAAATCCCATTTCAAACAAAATTTTCTGAATGTGTGCAGATAAACAATTGCAAGCAGTTGAAGGCAAAATCATACTAGGCTAAGTTTTCCATGTATAATTCAAACTATATGTAAGTGGGCTTGGTGTTCTATTGAATTTGGTTTAAAGGCAACTTTGATCCTATATTTCAAATTTATTTTATTATACTTTGGTTTATCACAGCCCCCCTGAAAAAATGGTAACATACGGACACACGGAGTATGACTGTGTTTCTTCTAGAAGAATTCTGTGAACTTGGGGGCCAAAGTCTTTGTCAAATAGAGGGACTGGAAGATCAAACTTAGCATAAGAAAAATATTCTTTAAAATTCACCTATCAACTATTTTGGCACTGATTCTTGCCCTATTACAAAAATAATCTGTAAAGTGTATACTTGAGGCATTCCTTTATACTTAAAAATCCATGGAAACAGAAAGATAAATGTCAATGTATAAACTGCTCTAAAACTCAGCATTACCAATTTTCTCTTGAGAGGAGTTGGAAAGATTGGTGCTTCCCACATTTATTTACTGGAAAATATGCATTCCTTTAGAATGCTTCATAGCCTGGGAAACTTGTGTACCCAACCTAAATTTGGTCTCACAAATGCCTGTTTACTTCATTTCACTGATAGCCAAACTCAGGTGTTTCTATTGTTCATTTAAAAAGAAGTATTAATTTTGATAAAAGTAAAGTTTCCAAACACCATCTTGCACCATGCAAATTACCTAGCTTCTTGAGTGAGCTACTCCCCCCCTTGGATGTCATTTCTTCTAGTCTGTACTATGTGAATAACAATGGTGCCCACCTCAAGGAGACACCGTGAGGGTCAGCTGACGTGATACACAGACAGCACTCAGAGGACTGGCTGGAAGATAATGAACACACGCACGACGTGTCAGCCTTTGTAACTTCAGTATTACCATCATCATTGCTACTATTAATGTTTTAGTCCATATTCCTTATATATTCAAAGTGAAGTTAAAACCCTTTATTTACTGTATACTATGGTTCGGTCTTTTCTTCTAATTCACACTAGCTTTACCCCAAAAAATATAGACACGTTACTGAGGTCTGGCATGTACATTTACTTCTTGTACTATTCATAATGCGACAGGCCTTTATTATGAGATTTTCAGAGCCAAATAAAGCCTCAGAATTCTTTCTGTAGAAGAGCAAAGAAAATATTTAATTTTCCTTTATTCCTAATTGGAGACATTCGTGCTATTCTTCCTTGTACAATTGAAAGACCCAAAAGCTGGAGCGATTTAAACATCAAGTTCATTGTACAGCTCTCCAAATTCCTGGAGGGCAAACTCATGGCAAACTGCTGGATGTAATGAGACCAAACTTTTGGACAATGACAAGAGGTAACCATATGTTAGTACAGGAAAAAAAATATTTTCTAAATATAAATTATCCACAGTTCTTAAATCTTTTAACGTGTGCCATGCAAAGCAAACAAACGAATGACACAAATGTCAAGAGAACTTAAAAGTCAATGTTCTTCCATCTAGCTGACAGTGGTGATTTAAGGCTAACATTGAAGGACGAGTAGTCAGGAGCTCAAGTAGATAATTGAAAGAAGGTAGCGTGGCCGAGTGGTCTAAAGTGCTGGATTCAGTAGATAACTGATTGAGGGGATCATAATAAGCAGTGTAAATAGGATGCTTTTCAAAGAGAATATTTGTAGAAAATACAAGGAGCTACTTTCATAAAATGTCAGCATGATTTTAAAGATGAGTCATTTTGCAAAACTGGTACTTATAATTGACAGGTTAAAAAAAAAAAATCTTGAAAAGATTGGAGTGAAGGAAGAGGGGAATGGCGGCATTAGTACAATTAGAAGCAATTTATAGTTGCACCAACCCATCCCCAGACATAAGTTACAGGCTCAGACCACCTCTAAGGAGCTGACTGATTGTGCAAAGGTTGAAGGAAATCGAAAAATACAGACATAGGAGTTGAGGCATAACAGTCTCCAGCCTCTCTTTTGTCTCCTTGCACCTAGGGAGAAATGGGACCAGGTTCAGTGAGAAACAGTGGTGAGGTCCACCAAAGATGCCTTCAGCCTCGCTTTCTCAGTTCTCCTCAACCTCAAGGGTCCATATGCCACGTCCCTGTCAGGTCCACTTCTACCCTTTTGCCAAGCACGTCATCCTCCTTTTGCTTGCCACCTTTTGCACTTTGACTCATTCACATCTCCTTTATGTAGCGAATCTAAAAAGGAGAAGCCCGTGGATCTAAGAATTAAATGGTGGTTGTCAAGGATCAGAGCATCAGGGAAACTGTGGTGGGGGTTGTTGGTTAAATAATCTATAATCTCAGTCAGAGGAATAAGTTCAAGACATCTGTCACACACTATGCTAACTATAGTTAATAATAATGTATTGTGTACCTGAAAATTGTTAAGAAAGTTGATTCTAAGTGTCCACACCCTAAATAACTGATATGCATGCAGACAATGCATGTTAATCCTTGATTTAGCTATTCTGCATTGCAGGCATATTTCAAAATATACTGTCATACACCATAAATATATGCCCCTTTGATTTGTTAATTAAAAATTAGTCTTATAGAGCCAGCCTGATAGCTCAGCAGACTAAAGTGCCTGCTTAGGCAGAGGGCAGCAGCCAGGGGTTTGATCCCCGGCGTGCTGTGCCACCCTCACCCCCAGGGCGCGCTGAGACGGTGTTTGAGACTGGTGTGGTGGCGCACACCTATAATCCCAGCACTTGGGAGACTGAACACAGGAGAATCACTACGAGTCCGATCTAGTAGTGAGACCTTGTAGACCCTGTAGACCCTGTCCTAAATACAGAAAAAAATAAAATAAACAAAAATTAGTCTTTTAAATCAACCCACAAAACCTTCTAACAAACCTCCTAGCACCAAAGAGGACATGTGGTTGATTTTTCTCTGTTCTTTCTCCTAGCTTTTAGATTTCATAAATCTTTTTGCCCAATAGTTATAAACGTTTGTAGTATTTTCCAGGGACTGATCTTTATCTTTCATAGATGACAGTTCCACTCTGTTTTCATATTTTTAAAAGGAAAATCTCAAGACATGTCAGATGTTTCTCTCCAAAATCATAAAAATTTCTGAATCTTGTCCTCTCTCCTGATTTTATTTTGTCCAACAAATCATATTTAAAACCAACACAGTGAATGGTTTCTGAAAATAACTTCCCATTAATTACCTATGATCTTGAATCCATCTTAATTTTATCAAGATTGAGTAATTAGATAACTGATTCAGGGAATCACAATAACTACTGTGAATATGATACTTTGCAAAGAGAATATTTGCAGAAAATACAGGAAGCTACTTTCATGAAATGTCAGCATGATTTTAAAGATGAGTCATCTTGGAAAACCTCAGCGAGGCAGCTACTTACACTGCCATCAACAAAGGGCTGAGGCCCCAGGTGGGAGGGAGGAGGAGGAGAGGACAGCGTGGGCGGGGTAAGCAGAGGGGCGCAAACACAGGTCCTGCACCATATGCCAGCAGCTCGCTAAGTGTACTTCGCGTTGAAAAGTAATTAGAGTTCAAATACTGCCAGTGAGGCCTTAGGTTTCCTGATAAAATCAGTGCTTCCCCTACCGCTTCTTTGGAAGGCAAGATACTCTGCGTCTTCTGCATCTCCCAAGAGAAAATGAGTGGGTTAGGACAAAAGGGTGAAAGGAGGCTCTCCAAAGGGCTAAACACCGTGGTCTTCTCGCTCAAAGAGCTGGAGGACCTAAGCAAGTATCCACACACAATTTCAAGATGCTCTACCGCATAAAGCATGCATTCTTGCATTACTTTAAATCCACTGTATAGATAATCATAGCCAACAACAGCAAAATATGCTTCTAGGAACAAAGTATTATTATGTCCCCTTTTTAACCCAACAAACCCATATAATAATAATAACAGCAACAACAGGTGAGGAAATTAAAGGTGACAATCAAGCGCGGAGAGCTCTTATTCCTCCTGCCTTCACCTGTGCTATTCAGAAGACACCATTCATGCTGTAACACTCCTGAGAAGTTGGTCCTTCCCCACCAAGCATTCCTCAGGGCATCATCTAGCTCTAACCAGAAAACTCCCACACTGTCCATCCACTTCTGGTTGGGACTCTGTCTCGAGGCAGCTCAAGGTCTACTCTGCTCCCTGCTGTTCTGGGCTGGGAGTTTGTTCCCCAGAGCTCCTCAGCAAGCTCTCAGCTCCTGACGCTGCCCCTCACTGCATCTTTAACACTTTTGCTACCACCATGAGCCTCAGCAAATCAAAACCCTCATCTTTCCAGGCCAGTCACTGGGTCATGGTGGCAGATCACACCTCCTCTCTGCATTTTTGCCTCTAATCGAGCACATCCCAGGGAAGTCCAGGAAACCCTTGATGGCAAGGACCTCCTTGCTAGTGAGGTCAGGACCAAACCCAGGGGCTCCCAGCCTTTTCCTCTCACACAGTTCCTAAGCCCATCAAATAAGACCACTCACACACACACATGCTGGCTTAGCCTCAGTTGAAGACAAGGATAATGCTCCATGTGCTCCAATGTATAGCTCTGAAATTCATTAAATGTTTTCTTAAACATTAACTAACATTATATGTTACCTACCATATGTTGGACAATGTTTTAAGTCCCTTACAAATAACTCATTTGATCCTCACAAAAAGCCATATACTTTGCTGTCTAAGTTTCACAGAGCAAAAATCTAACACAGTGTTTCTTTCCCCAAAAGGACTTGCTAAGAAGTGAGGGTAAGGGTTTGCACTCCTGAGGTCTATTTCTAGCACCCATCACTCAGCTACTCATGCTTCAACCTTCTGGTTGAGACACAAGAGGAGAATTAATAAGGATGAATGAAAAATGGATGACAGGGTAGAATAAACAGAAAAGTGCCCTTGGGTTGAGAAGATGGAAGAGTGATCTCAACAGTGGATAAGAGAGCATGGCAGAGTCTCTGTCATTATTTGGGGTTTCTAGGCTTCTCTAAAACCCTCCTTTCCTTTCCCTACTGATCACTGGTAAACAACATACAAATAACTCTGTAGCCATTTTTCCTTCCAACTCGTAAGAGTTTATTTACAACAGCATCTACTTGTCAAGATGCAGATATTTTATGGATCTATAAATAGAGACTATACTTTTGATAATTTATAAACAATTGCTTTTATGTTATGTTACAGAGACCCTTCCCTTGAGCTGGCAAAGAAAAAAACAATCAGTACCCCTACATCTCAGCTACTTAGGGCCCCACTGTCTAGGTGAGATCTGGGGGGAGGGTTTGCTTTGTTTCTGTTTTTTCCTACTTTGGTGTTCAAATCATGTGGTTGTACATTACAGTTAGCTCCGTTCGTGTCCATCTGTGGATCTTTTGTGGATCTTTAGCGTGGCAGCATCACACACAGCTCACCATTTCCCGTAGATTCAGGTTTGTTTTCTGGTGGCTTGGAGAAAACGGGAATGTTGTAGATGGGGAATTTGTTATAATATGTCTTCCTCCAGTCTTAAAAGGCTGATTGTTTGCTATTCTGCCTCACAGCAGCTCGTTCTCTTGCAGAGATACTGTGGAACTGTATTCAACTGACTGGGTGGGCTCCTGGTAACAATTAAATGGCCATCTCCATTCTATCCCGGCGGGGGTCGGGGGGAGCAGACAGTAATGGTAGCAACAGCAAAGTCTGCAGTAACGTTTCCCCACCATTAGGAAGGCAGCTTGAAGGACTCCTTTGGGTTCTGTCTCTGTCCTTCTGGCCTTAAAGCGGCAGACATTGGATGTCAAAGCATCCTTCAAGCCACTTAATTTACTGGACTCTTGCATACAGCAGAGTTCTGTTATGTTTTTGACACTTCATTTCCACAATCAGGCAGAGGCTTTGGAAAGACATGAAAGATTCTTTCAAATAAAGTTTGTAACCCAAATGCCAACTGGGATCAGATTCTGACTACTTAGCTCTGAACCTCAGCTTTTGGTGGGAGGGAGTAAGAGGGTGTCTTAGTTACTCTTCTCTCGTTGCTGGGACAAATACCCAACCCTCAAAATGAAGGAAAGAAAGGTTT
>NDGM010565914.1:0-11286 GCA_002564305.1 Octomys mimax
GGCCTGTATCTTTGGCCTGTTTCTGAGGACTCCCATCTGTGGTGTGGGAAGCTGAGGTGGAAGTCAGGACACTACCACAGAATTTCCTTTCTCCTAGCCTGGGTGAGAGGTGGGATCCTGGGTCTCTGTCTGAACTCTGACCCTTAAATTTGGAGACCCCAGAGTTTATGGTTGTTGGGCATGGACACTGTTTCAGGATGCCGTGGACTGGGAGAAGTAAATTATTCCTGAGGGTGGCCAGGAACATCCATAGCCCTGATCCTTGTGTCCCAGATGTCATAGCTAAGCTGACATCCTGGGCATGGTCTGCTGGGGGCAGGCACCCCTTGCAGACCCTGGCAGTTGTGCAATATTACAGCAAGTGCAGTGGGCCAGGACCTCAGCTCCTCATTGTCTAGGATCCCTGCCATCCAGCACATGTGTTCATCTTCATGAACTTGGCTGCTGTTGGTCCAGGGCAGAGGGTCACAGAATGGGCCCTTCTGAGCCATTGCCCCTCCAGGGCCCAGCAGGCTGTGGGGTCCCTGCTGAGCTGTGGCTTCCTTAGCGCCCCACGTATATGGTTATGGAGTACTGTGTGTGCGGCATGCAGGAGATGCTGGACAGTGTGCCTGAGAAGCGGTTCCCTGTGTGCCAGGCCCACGGGTGAGTGAGTGCTGCCTGACAGGCCACAGCCCACACATAGATGCCAGGCCAGCTTGACTTGGGCCAACCTTCAAACTTTATTTTCCGAATATTATGGAATGACAGCTGTAGGTTTTGTAACAGTGCTTCAGGGCCCCAGTTTGCAGTGTCCCTGCAACACAGGCAGGGCTGCCCTCTACGGAGTCTTTCCACCTATTGCCTGGGTGGCCTCATCCCCAGAGCAGCCTGTTTTGGCTTTTGTTTTGTTTTGAGACAGGTGTTCGCTCTGTCATCTAGGCTGGCCTTGAACTCACTGTGTAGCACAGTGTAGCACTGTGTAGCACTGCCGGAACTTGTGGCAGTCCTTCTGCCTCCGCCTTCTGATTGCTGGGATGACAGGTGTGCATACACACCCAACTGTTTTGGCTTCTTGGAGTTTGGCTTTGGATGGTGCCAGGGACTCAACTGGCCCTCCTGGGTGACAAGGGAATCCAGGTCTTTGGTTGTTGCAGTGCCCTGAAGGTAGGGAGAGGGCTTGCTGTTCTAGCAAGATTTAGGGGTCCAGGTGCCCCATTTCACAACAGGGGAACAAAGCCAGCAGGTTGAGCACGAGGTCTCTGGCTCTGAGCAGGAGTGACTGCAGCCTTATAAAAATTGGGCTTGCTGAGCATGGTAGTGCACAATCGCAGTACTTAGGAGGCTGAGGCAGTCACTTAAGCAGGCTGAGTTTGAAACCACCCTGGGCTACAGATTGAACTCAAGGCCAGCCTAAACTGTGTAGCAAAACCCTGTCTCAAAAAGACTGACTGAATGAATAAAATCAGGGGATTTAGCTGTGGGGGTTCCCTAGTAAGACCTGGCCCCTCCTCTGTCATGTATGCTTGCCTGGATCCCAAATAACCATCCCTATATCCTCCTGCCCTCAAGAGGCTCCTAGGTCACGTGGCTCTCATCAGCCCCAGAGGATTGGGAAGGCTTGGGTGGCTCTGAGCTGGACCTCCCCTCCCTGCAGGTACTTCTGCCAGCTCATTGATGGCCTAGAGTACCTGCACAGCCAGGGCATTGTACACAAGGACATCAAGCCAGGAAACCTGCTACTCACCACGGGTGGCACACTCAAGATCTCAGACCTGGGTGTTGCTGAGGTAGGTGCCTCTTCTGTGGGACTGGGGGTGCAGGTAGCTGCCCTCCCCTGTGCTTCCTGAGGGCCACATACACTGCCATAGGCCCTGCATCCCTTTGCCGCGGATGACACCTGCCGGACCAGCCAGGGCTCCCCTGCATTCCAGCCACCTGAGATTGCCAATGGCCTGGACACTTTCTCTGGCTTCAAAGTGGACATCTGGTCAGCTGGGGTCACACTGTAAGTGCCCCAGAGACACTCATTCTGCCTTAAACTTGCAGCATGCAGGGCCTCAAGGGACTGCAGCATCTCCAGAACCCTGTTTCCCAGGCAGCCACCAGAGTTGCATGCCCTTTATTTATTGAGATAGAGCACAGTGCCCAGACTCTGGTGCAGAGTGGTAGGGCCCCTACAGCTACCTAATTCATGTTTTCATCAACCCAAATGAAATGGCATGTGGGTGGGAGTGGCTTCAGGGGTGATGTCTTGGGCGGGTCCAGGGCCAAGTCCTGCCGCCAGCCATGTGGCGTGGGATGAGGGACTCCAGGGGCCCCAGCCAGCAGCTGACCCACCTCTTCCGCTGCTCTTGGCCGTGAAGCTACAACATCACGACAGGCCTGTACCCATTTGAAGGGGACAACATTTACAAGCTGTTTGAGAACATCGGGAAGGGGGACTACACAATCCCAGGTGACTGTGGCCCCCCGCTCTCGGACCTGCTGAAAGGTGGGTGTCTCCTGAAGCTCTGGGATGTGTGTGGCAAGATGGCCCAGGTAGCAGCCCTGGCTTGGGCACAGAGGCCTGGGCTCCCTCTAACTTTCAGCCTGAGCTGTCATCCTTTCTACCTCTTCTGAGCTGCTACTGTGCAGCCCTAGCAGCCCCAGGGACTTTGTAGCACAGTGGGGTCCCTAGGGCTCACCTATGAGGCCACGCCTTCCCCAGGTGCCGGCCCAGCTTGATGGCTGCCCTTGGGACTTTGCCACAGGTCAAGGCAGCGCTGGAGCCACCAGTGTTGGGCCTTCAGAACCGGGTTTTCCTGGTGTCCCCTAGGGCCCATGAGATGTTTCCTATGCCATATAGCAGATTGTACCAGGTGGCTGATGACACTCTGATAGACATAGGGTGTCATGGTCCCCTCACCCCAAGGCTTTGTACACATTTGCTGTGGCTGAGGTAGGCCAGGATGAGAAAGTAGTACCATACTGCTGTCTGAACTTAATGCTTTGTTGCTTGGGGCACATGCAGGGGCAGGGCAGGTTGTCCTGTAGGTGGGTGTCATTTGAGGATTATGGGCAGAAGTGGGACAGATGGTGACAGTGGGTGGTGGAGGCCTGGGGTCTTCGAGCCAGCACCAGCCTGGTCTGTGTGCTCCCTGCAGGAATGCTGGAGTATGAGCCAGCCAAGAGGTTCTCCATACGGCAGATCCGGCAACACAGGTGAGTGGCTGCCATCCCTCAAGTATTTTGGGAGCTCTTTTAGAGGCCTGCCCTTCATCCTATGGGGCTGGTAGGCTCAAGTGGGGCTGGCCCCAGGCCTGGTGGAAGGTGGCGAGCTGGACATCTGCTTGAGGCTACCTCAGGGCAGAGGTCTGATGAGGATGCTCAAGGTGGGTATTGTAGCTTGGGATATGGGCAGTGCTGCTGCTGACCTGGACAGTTCCATCTCAGCTCAGGGACCTGGGGATAGGAGGTGTGTGTGCCCCCCCTCCTCCTCCTTCCTCCCTCCTCCTTCTTCTTCCTCCCTCCTCCCTCCTCCCTCCTCCTTCCCCCTCCCCCTCCCCCTCCTGGTTCTTCCCCGAGTCAACCATTGCGTGTCCTAGGAGAACAGCCTTGGGGTCCCATAGAGGGGGAGGGTCTAGCTGGCACTGTCCGCCTTTCTGGGTTCTTTGAGCTTCCACAGGCTTTATATCCTGAGGCAAGGGTTTGGTTGGTGCCCAGGCACTGGCACCATTGCTGGGATCGTCTGAGATTTGAATATACTCCCAGAAGTGTTTGGAGGAGGGTGCCAAAGTGCCCAAGGGAGAGCCTCAGTCCTGACTAAAACCTGGCCCAGATGCCCAGCAGTGGCTTGGTGTGGGCATAGGGACAGTTTTGTGCTAGGATGTATGGTATGGCCAGGGACAGCAACCTGAGGTCATGTGGCCACTGCCTGCCTTCCCAAGGTGAAAAGATGTGTTCCCACCCGGCCTGCTAGAGCACAACTTTATGGTTGGGGCAGCAGTAGCAGGTTGGAGCCAAAAGCCCCTGGTGCAGGGATGGCATCTGGGCTGCACCCTAGCAGATGGTACCAGGTGGCTAATCACACTTTGGTGGACAGGGTGTGATGGTCCTCTCACCCCAAGGCTTTGTACACATTTGCTGTGGCTGACACAGGCCAGGATGAGAAACTAGTACTTCACCTTTGTCTGTACCTGGTGCTTTGTTGCTTAGGGCACGTGCAGGCCCAGAGCAGGTTGTCCTGTAGTTGGGTGTCATTAGAGGATTATAGGCAGGCATCAGCGCTATGGCCAGGACCCTGTGGTATAGCCTGCCCCTGGGCTCTTGTATAAGTGGTAGCATCTGGTCACCCAGCAGCCATCCTGATAGACATCATGGCACTTGGGCTTTTGCAGCTGGTTCCGAAAGAAACACCCACTGGCTGAACCACTGGTGCCCATCCCGCCCAGCCCGGACACCAAGGACCGGTGGCGCAGCATGACAGTGGTACCCTACCTAGAGGACCTGCATGGCCGCACCGATGAGGACGAGGACGAGGACCTATTCAGCATTGAGGATAGTGTCATCTATACCCAGGACTTCATGGTGCCCGGTGAGAGGGCAGAGGCTGTAGCTGGGACATGCAGAAATGACCTGGCTAGGATGTCTTTGGGGGTAGAACTGTCCCTGGTGGCAGATCCATGATCCCAGAGGGCACAGTATCAGGCTGAGGAAGCTGCCCACTACCTGGGGCAAGTGTGGCTGGGAGGGTTCATGGGCATCTGTCCCAGATGCTGCCTGGTGCCATCAGCCTTCCTGGCCTGAGCTTAGTACAAACAGGTGGTGAGTCCCAGAGGGCCAAAGGCAGGGGCTTCTTGCCACTTCCACAGGGCAGCCCCTCAGCCAGTCACCCAGAGAGGGTCAAGCAGCCCTCCTCCTGCTCACTAAGGCAACTACTCTGACCTTGTCACCTTCTTTCCCAGGTGACCAGGAAGTGTCTGAGGCAGGGCTAGTGAGGAGCGAGGCACATGGAGGAGCCAGGGCACAGCCCTCTGAGGAGAGGAAGCCGAGGAGCGAGGCCTTAGTGTAGCCTACTCTGCCGTCCCTGCTGCCCATTCTACCCAGTGCCTCTGGACTGGGTCTGCCATAAAGCTTTGTCTACTGTTTGTCTGGGTGGTGCACTGTGGTTTCCCTCCACCAGGTCCCAGGGGCTGTTAACCACTGTAAGGGTTCCTAGGGGAAAAGGTGCCTGGGGGGTGGGAGGGCTAGGCAGGTGGCCTCAGAGCAAACGCCTGTGGCTATAGGGGAGAGTCCCCAGAAGGCTGGGGTCCAGGGAGCCCAGGTTCCCCTCCCCAGCACTGCACAGCAGCACCTTTTGCCTCATGGGCCCTGTCCTAGTTTGGAAGTTGGCCTGAGGTTGAGTAGGGCCCGGGAGGCTGTGCTGCATCCTGTCAGGTGTGCCCCTAGATGCCAGCTCCTTCCTGGGGGTTTTGGGCAATCTTGCAGGGAGGTGCACATGAGGATACCCGTGGAAGGTCTTGGCAGGCTTCTCCCAAGTCTGCTCTTGGAGTCTACCAATGGCAGGCAGGCCAGACCCAATCTGGGCCCTTGTCCTGAGGAGCAGCCCTTAGTATCCTATCCTGGCCAGGATACCTGGCCAAAATTTCCTTCTAGGCTGTGGGTCCCACTAGGGAACTCCTTGGGCCCCTAGTTCCCTCAGGCCTGCTTTGGCTTAAAGAAAGGTGAGGCTGGCAGGGAAGGGATGAGGGATAGGGAGATACCACCTTCTCTATTCTTGTGCCCAGTGCCCTGTGTTTCCCAGGAGTTGCCCCTGTGCCTGTCACTGTATGCCCAACCCAGAATGGCTCTTTGTGCACAAGTAGGGTGCTGTAGCAGGTTGCGCTGTGACCCACTTGGCCTGGGCAGATTCCACTTCATCCACCTGAATTTTCCTACCCGGCCTGGCAGCCCCTTCACCATCCCAAGAGCTGGTTCCAGGCTGCAAGTCAGCAGGATGTCAGGCCTGCTCAGCCCAGACCTGAGGACCAGGCTGGCATCTTACTACCAAAGGGCCTGTGGCAGCTAGCTGTATCTGTGCACACAGCACTGGGGCAGGCAAGTTCTGGAAGCTAAGTCAGGGCATCCCTGCCCTGCACAGGGCCCATACTGGGCCCAGGAGCCTCAGGTGGGGGCTTCCTGGTGATATTTGCAGGTTTAAGTACAGCTGAGTGGCCATACTGGCTCCCAGCAGGTGGGCTGGCTGTGCCTCCAGGAGCTGCTCAAGAGGTAGGCCTCTACCCTCCGTGCCTGCCATGCATGTGTCTAACCAGGCAGGGTGACTACAAGTCCCTGCCACAATGGGGACATGGGCCTGGATGGAGGCCCTGGGTTCCCACAGGCTGAGCTCATTTTCATGGGCTGTTCTGGCCCTTCAGCCTACCTTGTTGTATGATGGCAGGTGGGTACAGGTAGGCCCCTGCCTGCTTTCTCTTTGAAGGATTGAGGTCCCTGCAGGGGCCACAACAGGCAGAGGGCACCCCGCCTCCCACCCCAGGTGGCAGGTACAGCCCAGGCACAGGGCGATACTGTTCTGGCTCAGGCCGCACTCGCCATCTTCCTCCTAGGACAGGTCCCAGAAGAGGAGGCAGGTCAGAATGGACAGAGCCTCAGCCTACCCAAGGCTGTGTGCATGAATGGCACAGAGTCTGGACAGCTGAGTACCAAGGCCAAGGCCAGTGCCACCCACTCGGCCCGCAAGGCCTGCTCCGGCAGCAAGATCCGACGGCTGTCGGCCTGCAAGCAGCAGTGAGGGCGCCACCTGCAGGTGGGTGAGAGGTGGAACAGGACTGCCTCTTAAGTCTTGGGGATCCGGGGATTCCTGGCTATCTCCAGCAGGAGACACAAAGTGTGAGTCTGTCCCAGGCCCTGAGCCCAGAGACCTGTTACTGCGGTTGGCACTTGGGTGGTCACAGCCAGTTCTGCTCAGTCAGTCCCTTCTTTCTGGCTGTCCTGCTGGTCAGTGTAGTCTGTACAGCCACACAACAGGGCTCTGCCAGTTGTCACATTCCTGAACAACCACTGAGGGGCTCACTTTACAGAGCACCTTGCCGGCCACACCAGGGCCTCCAGGCTGTGTGGCTGCAGGCCTAGAGGATGCCTGAGTGATACCTGACTTCCCTCTGAGCACTGGGGGCCTGGCAGGGTTGCATTGTCCTGGGCTTCTCAGACTTCCCTGCGTGCTTCAATCTGCCCCTTCCCAGCTACATCCTCACAACACTGCTAAAGTATGTCTGCCCCTTGTATGGGAGCCCATGGCAGGAAATGGCCTCCCTTATCCAGGCCTTGGTTTCCCCATCCAATGGCTTTTCAGGCACAAAGAGGTCTGGGTTCCCAGAGTGACTGCTAATCCCCTCCTGTCCACAGCCTGTCTCCAGGAGTTACAGCTCGGGGCCACAGCCCAGGTCCTCAGTCTTCCTGCTGGCTTCCAGCCTGTCACCTGTCCAGGAAGCTGGCCACCATACCTCTGTGCTGACTGCTCAGGACATCAGGAGTACAAGGGCCAGGCAGGGGGGTGGCAGGGGTCTTGGTGCAGCCTTCCCCTGGGCCACCTGCACACAGCACCACTGGGTAGTGGACAGCTGACTCTGCAGTCCCATGCAGAGCCCTCCCCGGGCAAGGGTAACAGAGGCCCTGCCTCTGAGATGCACTTTATGTCCAGACTACTGGCCCTCTGCCTGCCTGCTGCTGGGGACATGCTGCAGCCCTGGAGAGCAGGTGCCTGCCAGCACCTTGCATGCAGACCGCCTGAGGGAGTTTCGCGGCCTCTTTTTTTGTTGTTGTTGTTTGGTTGGTTTTCTTTCTTCTTTTTTAAAAATAAAACAGGTGGATTTGATCTCTGGCTGTGAGGGTGTTTGGGAACCATTGGGAGTTAGGTGGGAGCACATGGTCCTCACAGGCAGGGCCCCATTTGTGTTACCAGGGTAAGCAGCGGATAGTGCAAAACACGAAGACCCCACAACAGTCTTGGGTCCTCAGAGAAGACCAGGAGCAAACAAGTGTGCAGTAAATATTTATAATCAGGAAACAAAAACAACACGAAAACGCCGTCTTGGGGTGGGACAGACTGGGCAGGCAGCAGCAAGGGCAGGGCCAATGGCCCCATCTTTTGGCAATAAATAAAGCTCGGGAGACTTGAAATCATGCCGCCTGGGCTGTGTTCTATCCACACTTCCAACACCAAGTCCCCAGTGGCTCCTCTGGACAGGGCAGCACGGGTGGCCAATCACATGCGGGATGGGATGGACAGGACAGTGCATATGGGGAGGCGGCGGCGGCGGCAGGAGAGCTGGTGGCCTGGGCGGCAGCGTTGGCGGCGGCAAACGCGGTTATTGCTCGGAGTGGGAAGAGGCGCGGGCTGCCGCGAGCACATGCCGCGGTGAGGTAAACGGCTTGGAGGGGTTGGCAACCACGTCCTCCAGCCAACCTCCTGGGTCCTGGGTTGGAGAACTCTTTGATCCTTAGCCCCCTGTGGTTCCTACCTTGGTGGGGATCACACAGACGCCTGGCAGGCAATGTGCTCCCTTTCACAAGCACATGCTCCTGATGCCTCAAGCTTCAGGATGGTACCTATTCACATCTCTTGAGATTCCCTATCCTGAGGCCACAGTGTAGGCCTGGATCACTGCGCTTCCCCAGCCAGAAACTTGGCTTTGTGCACAAGTCCTGCATGCTGTTGTCTGAGACCATGGGCATTGACTATTGTCCTCAAGGGCCCAAAGGGCAATTTCTTTCTCTAGCTGAGCCAGGGTCTTGGAACACTGCATCTCTGGATACCATGATGACTGCCCACAGCATACCCAAGAAAGGGTAATGTGCGTGCACACATGGAAGGCAGGAGGTCAACAAGGGGCTGTGGCTTCTGGACTGTGCACATGCACGCCTCAAGAGACGCATGGAGCTGCGAGTGCGCGCACCAGGGGCAGCCAAAGCATCCAGGCTGCACGCTCGCGATGAGCCACTGTGATCCAGGTGCATACACGACAGAGCATTGTGTCCCCAGGTCTGTCTCACTGCCATCGCTGCCGAGACCCCACACGGTGCTGGAGAAGCCTCCCAGAATTGGGCTCGGGTTGCAGGACTTAGGCCGGGCTGTGGTCGGGGGATGTAGGGGCAGCAGCAGCAACTACCAGTGCGGGGGCTGTGGGAACAGGCTCGGCCAGGTGTGGGAAGAGTCTTTCCTCGAGGCCTGCTGCCAGCTTGTCCAGCAGCGCCCCCGAGGGCTCCACACACAGGCCTGAGCCAGGGCAGCCCCCACCACCACCTCCACCACCAGGCTCTTCCTCGATGACAGGGATGGCTGGGTCGTCCCCCGTGCTGGCTAGTGCACGGCCCTCGGGCGGACAGTCGACACTGTCGCCACGGCGCAAGGGTGCACGCGCAGGCCGAGGTGCACCAGCGGCCAAGACAGCAGTTCCAGTGGAGGGGGCCGCGCGTGCACCGCCGGGGTCACTGTGCTGCCTCCCGCGCTGCTGCCATTGTTTGCGCGCATGCGCGTGTGGGTGAGCGCGTGCGCGGTGACGCACCACAGCTGGTGTGTCATCAAAGTGTGGGTCATGTCGCAAGAACTCATGGAAGAGTGCATCCGTCTTCTCGTCTATGCTGTAATCCCGACGCGGCCGCCGAGACCAGGCACGGGGACTACGTGGTGGGGGTGCCGGTGTGGCCAAAGGTGGCGGCTCCATGACTACAAGGTCGTCACCAGCACCGCGGCCGCCTTCGATGCTGGCATAACCACTGTCCATCTGCAGCAGTCGGCGAGGCTCGCCGTCCTTGGGTCGTGGGGGCGCAGGTGGTGAGGGTGGCGGGAAGGCGGGTGCCGCGCCCCCTGAGCCCGAGCTGTCACCGCTGCGCACTGAGTCACGGTCGTTGCCACTGCTGCTGTGGTCTGAGGCCGTGGCTGCATGCAACTCGAGTGAGGCGCGTAGGCTCCACAGGTCGCGGTAGCTGGCCTGTGCCTGCTCGGCATCCAGCTCTGGCTGCTCGGGCCCTGCGATGGCACCGCTCTCCGGCGGGGACTCGGGACTCACTCCTCCCGCCGCCTCGGCTGCCTCTAGCCTGCAAGCCAGGCCATGGTCATCAGACCCTGTCGGCCACTGGCCTCTCGGGGTAAGATGGGGAGGGGCTGCAGCGGGGAAGGGAAAACCTCAGGACCAGGCTGTGTAAATGTCCTAGGGTTTCAAATGTCTCGGGCAAACTTCCCCCAAAGAGTTAACCATTCCCCTCTCCTGGTCTCTCAGGGAATATGTGGGCTGGAGGATGGGCAGGGAGTCACTTTACCCACCCATCATGGGGTTGATGGGACCAGGAGAGTGAGGCACAGAATCAAAGTCACTTGCCCTAAGCAGAAGCTAGTGGAGTCTAAAAGGCACCCTGAGCATCCCAATACCCCACCTCATCCCACCCCAACTCCTGCTGGCTTGGGCACCAGTTTCAGGATGGTTGCTTGACGTTGGGGTTGGGAAAGAATGGTGTTATGGTGGGACAGGTCATAAGGGACTCTGAGAGGTGGCCCTCCATTCCTCATGAGTCTGGGCAGGTGGGAGGGGGCCAGGCATCACTGAGGAGCCCCTTGGACCTTGGATTCCACCAGGAAGTGGCAGCACTAGAGTTGACACAAGTCTGAGGTGGCCCTGGCTGGGTAGGTGGCCCTTCTTGGGAACCCTGGGGCCATCATCTGGAGCCACATCTGTACCCCTACCCTTACCCAGTCTCTCCCTCCTTCCCTCCTCCTTCGGTCCTTGCAGGGGGATGCAAGCACGTGTCCACAGGGCCAGGAGGGCGCTCCCTGGGCCACCTAGGGGGGACGGAGCAGGGCAGGGGCCCACAGGTCCACCCCTAGCACCTCTATCTACTGAAAAATACCTGCCGAGAGCGGGGGGCGGGCTGGTGGGGCTGGCCAGAAAGGGGCGGGGGGGTGGGAAGGCCACAGCGTCGCCTGCACGGGTGATATACTGGATGAAGTCTGCATGAGGGGTGTCCCCCTCGTCCTGGTCCATACTCTCACTGGCTGCCCGCTGCCGCTGGAAGTGGTGGCGTTTGGGGGAACCTGTGCAGGGGGAGATTTAGAGATTTATTGGTCTGCTTTATTGTACACACACACACACACACACACACACATTCAGATCCCAGCAGGCAGTTGCCAGGGCGTGACAGATGTGGAGAGTGATCCTAGGGTATGAGGTACCAGAAAAGAAAAAGGACACAGCAGAAAATCCAAGACTCGGGCTGGTGAAATGGCTCAGTGGTCTAAAGCACCTATTTAGAACAAGCTTAGCAAAGCACAGG
>NDGM010565976.1:0-13778 GCA_002564305.1 Octomys mimax
TTAGCTTAGCTTGTTCTAAGTAGGTGCTTTAGACCACTGAGCCATCTCACCAGCCCTCCAACACTATTTTATAAGTTATAGATATGCTATATGGCCAAAATATCATAAGTAATGATTAGTTTTCTGTAGTGGCTCTGAAAGAGATTCTTTTATGGCCAACAGTAGGCTTTTTTGAGATTGGAGCTTGTGTTATAGCGCAGTGTTACCAACGAGTGGTAGAAAGAATTTTCCTTCTTACCCTACATGCACTGGGATTGAAGTACCTAAGAGATAGCATAAGTTCTGGTGAACAGTATCCAGTTCAACACCTTATCTATTTATCCAGAAAAAGACTAAGAGAACAGGAGAGAATAACTGTGGCCTCTAATACCTTGGTTTGAGTTCTCATTCAGTCTCCATTAGGAAATGGCACTAGGTTTTAAAACACTAAAGAATTTCTTAACTTCTCATTGGCTCAGAACCTTAGCTTCCAGACATCATAATGGAACCTAACTGGCAATGAATGAACTTGATTATTAAGTAATTATGACTTTTTCAGGTACAATTCTGGTTGACCTGAGACTGGAGGTAATCTAGGATACATGACTTTCACGTTAAAACTGGCGTGGTCACCTGCAAACCAGAAATAACTGATCCTTTTCCTATAAAGGGCTTGAAACAATACCCAGTATGAATCAGTCACTAAGATGTCAGCTTTCATTACAATTGTCTTTTTCACTGGAATTTCAACATGGGAGGAATACAAATGCAGAACTGGTAAGGAGGAGCAACCTAATACATTCTACCCTTTTCTTTCAAAGTTGAAAAAAAAATACATGTAGATAATGCAGAAGACCAAGAGCTGACTGTTTATTTAAAGATCCACAGAGAATCACTCTCTGCTCAGAAAAAAAATGATCCTACCCTGAAAGTGTGCCCTGGAACTGTGCCACTGTGCCTCCTTTTCCCTCTTCAGAGGTGGCATTCATTGTTAGTGAGGGGTGGGTCTTAGTTTAAATCTTAAAACAGTGGAAACTCTTCATGTTTCTCTAATAACCTCCATTTTTACCTTTATTTCAATCGCTGTAGGTAGGCTTCTTCTACTTTGTTGTCATGATTGTGTCCTCGGAACACCTGGTATTCAGAGAAACGTGCAAGTGATTTTAGTGATCAGCCAGTTCACTGGTCGCTAAACCACTGTTCTGTGTTGAAACACGCAAGTTATTAGCAGATTATGCCTCTCGCCTGCTCTTTGATGTTCCAGCATGGGTCAGTGCAATGGGAAAGCTCCTTATCTGAAACTTGGCTCATTAGCCAAGATTTCTGTACAAGAATCAGCCTGGCTTACTGTTTCAGGGTACAAACTAATAGTGTTAGACTTAACACTTTAGAGAAGACCGCAGTTATCAAGACCAGTATCTTGGTCATGAGTGATAAAGATGACTGGTTCGATGTATACATGGTTTAAAGTTAAAATTTCTCAGAATATGAGAGACAGGTGGGATTTTGAATTGTGTGATGTATTGTTTTAATGCAGAGCAAAAAATGATTTGGGAATCATTGGAAGCCATGTGAGGCACCTAAAATTTAGACTGAGTTTCATGTAATCCTACTATGTAAAAGCATTAATTTCAATAAAATTTTCTCATGCCAGAAGTTTATAACATTAACTAGCACTTACTAGTTTCATAGTGAATGTTCAAATTTGAATCAAATTGATTTCAATTGATATTTTAAAAGTTTCCAGAATCATAGTGCTCATCAGATGCTCACTCCTGCCAGGCATTTTTAAGATGCTTTCTTGTGTAGAAATTTATTTAATTTTCTTAGCAACTCAGGAAAGAAAAGTGCCATTACTACACCAGCTCCATAATACTTAGGGATGGAGAAGTTGCGTGACTTGTCCAAGGATCGACAGCCAGTAAGCAACGGCTTATGCGAGCTAAAACTTGAAACTGTGGGACTAGAGAAATCCTTATACTGGTCTATATAGAATAGGGACAACTGGCCAAGGACACAGATGAGAGGGATATTTTATTTTGCCATGACATCACCCCAAATTAGGTTTGACTTGCATCTGAATTTATAATTTATGAAAGAGTAGTTCAATAACCAATATAATTTAAGTGTCTATCTCCCTGAATGAAAAGTTAGTACACATATTTAAATAATTTAAGGTGTTTCTAAACAAAAAGGCATCTAAAAGATCTGATCCACCCTAAAGGAAAACTAAATCTATTCATTTAGAACTAAAAATCTATGTAATATTAGAATATAAGTGAACTGTACACACATTAAGTAAGATTGTTAAATATGTTCCAAACTAACTTCTTATGCAGAAGAGTTATATTTGACATACCTTTGTTTCAAAATTTTCTATTTTATTTTTCAAAATATGCTATTATGAAATATGTATGCCCTGAACTTATAGAGGTATTTAAGATTTTTTGCATTATATCTTACTTCTCTCCTGTGAAATTCAGTCTAAATTGCAGTATTTCTCTTGGCATTATAATGTTTCTCGTGTAGAATGTAGCAGTATAAAATAGATAGCAATGACGTTAATATAAAATACTGGAAAATAACCCAAAGACCCAGCTTCACCATATGTTTATAATTTCAATTGATAATTACACAGAGTTCAATATAAGAACCAGAACATGTACTGTGTTAGAATACAGACCACCTAAAATTTTGAGCTTCATTTAATGGTGCTATGCAACAATATGAATTACAATGAAGATATTTTCACACAAGAAGTGAATAACATTGACTAACACTTATAAGTGGCTTAATCTGTACCAGGCATTATTAGGATTACAAGATTTAAATGACTTGTTCAAGTTTCTACAGGTGAAAAATGGTTAAAGTGCACACGTGACTCAGAATCATGCTGTTCTCATGGTATCAGCCTGCCTGTTTGCTACTTCAACTAGGCTATTTTTCAACTGTGAACTTCTTAGTATATGATTATGTTTTTATTTAAAATTGGGAGATGGAGGAAATATTTTACATCTTAATTGCTATGGTACCTAAATTGACATACATTTGTATGTCTCAAAAAAAAAGTCTCAAACTGCCATGTATGGCAGCCCATGCATGCAATTCCAGCACTTGAGGGGCTGACGCTGGGGGATTGCCAAAAGATTCTGGTCAACCTAGTGTACACATTGAGTTCAAGTCCAGCATCTTAGCTATTTCTCTCATTGCTGAGATAAACAACCTGACACCAAAAATTAACGGGGGCAAAGTTTATTTAGCTCATGGTTTATGGAGGTGCACTTGGTAATCTGCTGGCTCCAAGGCAGTGTGGCATAGTAGACAGCCATCACGGAGAAATACTTCATGGTGGGTAGACTGTCGCAGAGGAAGGAAGAAAGAGGTGAGGCAAACCTTCTTCTGTCCCTTATACTACATACAATTACTAGGATTAGGGTGGTGCCAAACCAACCAGGGCACTCATTTAATGATTACACACCCTCAATTCCAGCATTGCACCAGAAATCAACCACATATTCTAGATTCAAAAGCTTCTTGTATGACTGCATGAGGCTTTGGGTTTGGGGGAAGCATCTAACAGTCAGTTTGAACTACATGGTGAAACCGTGTCTTAAAAGTGCATCAAATCCAATGCTTCACGCACATTTTCCCTGCGATAATTTTTCTAAGTCCAATAAAATTGGTTTTACTTAACTGATGAATTTAGGCTTTATTCAGCTATTAAATATTCATCAATTGCCAGTTAAATACTTGACATTGTGTTAGGAACTGGGTGTACAAAAATGAATGAGATAAATGCACTGTCCTCAAGTTTTCAGTTAAGGAAGGTGTGGAAACTGATAATGATACAGGAGCAGAAGAGAAGAAAGAGCTACACCGGGGAGAGCACAAGAGAGGCATGAGAAAGAGAGAGCGTTAAACAGAGATGCTATAGTCAAGTCAGCGGAAGGATGTTATGAAAGATGACAGTACAGTTATGAGACAGAGGAAAAACAGGTGCTTCTACTTGAGAGGACTGTCAGGTCAGAACTCAAGAGAGTCTCATTATATAAAAACTTCAAAAGGACTACAAATGTAGCTCAGTGCAAAGGCCAAGGCTCCAACCTCTACTGCTTGGACTAGGGATGTAGCTTAGCATCACAGTGCCTGCCTGGAAAGTGCAAAGCCCTGAGTTCAATTCCTAACACACACACACACACACACACACACAATGAAGTGGGACACAATTATAGCAGACTATCCATCAGACAAAGGACTCCTATTTGGAACGCATAACAAATTTTAAAAATCAGGTCACCAAAATTCAATATCTCTATCCAAAAATGGGCATCTGAGATGCATATGTACTTCACGAATGAAGAGAAACAAATGGCAAACAAACATATGAAAAATGTTTAACATCATTGGTCATTCAAGAGATGCAAATTACAGCAATGCTGAGATACCATCTTACACCAGAAAGAATGGCTATCATCATGAAATCAGGCAATAACAAATACTGGAGAAGCTGTGGGGAAAAGGAAGCCTCCTCTAACCATGGTGAGAGTGCAGGCTGGTACAACCATTATAGAAATCTGTATGGAGTTTCCTCAAAAAGCTAGGATTTGATTTCCCATTCAAGCCAGCGATTCCCCCCCTCCCCAGGTATTTGCCCAAAAGAACTGAAATTATACCACAGAGGGATATACGCACCCATGTTTATAGCAGTGTAATTTGTCAAAACTAAATCTTGGAAACAACCCAAATGCCTATCAACTAGTGAATGGATAAAAAAGATAATTTATTTTTACACAATGGGTATCGTTCAGCAATAAAAAAGATAAATTTGAGGCTTTTGTAGATAAATGGAAGCAGCTAGAAATTATATTGGTAAGTGAAATGAATCAGATCCACATATGAAAATATCGTATTATCTTGCTAGTGTGAGAACTTGAGAGTAATGATAATCTAAAAAGTCCAATAGATACTGTGAAAGGGAAAGAAATTGTTCATTGGGAAGGAAAATGGGGATGAGGAAAAAGACAAACGAATGAAGGGAAAATGTATTTAGGTATGTGTGCAGAATAGACTGGATAATTGTATTGTTGATTTCTGCTGGCCTTTTGAAAGGAGCAGTTAATACTTAAAAATTCTTATACTGTGGTTTTGTTTTTGTTCTTCTGTTGAATTTCTTATGATTTCTTCATTATTGGTTCATTTTGTTTTTCTCTTTAAATGAATCTTACATGTTTATAGCTAGTAACCTGAACAACTAACTTGAAGTAGCATCATGTTAATACAGCAACCATTGTTGAATTCCTACCACTTCGTATAGTGAAATCTTGCATAATTTCTAATGCTATTTTTTATCACTGTTTTGTATTCTTAAAAAAAAAAACTTTAGTGCACTTAGTTAATTCAAATAAAGAAAGGAATTAAATTAAAGAAAGGCTCCCACCAGTGGCTTCCAGATTCTATATCTGCAAAGACTTCCTGGTCAAGTTTACTAGTGACCTAGACGTTGACAAAGCTAAACGGAACTTCTCTGTTGGGTATTCAGCACATTTAATTGTTCTCCCTTCCTGAAGTTCTGTTTCCCTCCAGGTCCTGATATGTAATACCCACCTGCCCTCCTAGTTTTCCTCTGCATCAGCGATCATTCCTTTATAAGTTGCTTTCATGGTTTTTCCTCCTAACAAAATCTCAGCGCATTGAGCTATCTGTACATTTTCTCCCTCTCCAGGATTAAGATCACTCCCATGTGCACTCTCTATGTAAAGATTATGGCTAAAAAGTGGGACTTTAGATTAAACTCTTCAAATCTCAGCCTTGCCATTTTCCAGCTGTGTGGATGGGGAAAACCATTCAAATACTTTGTGCCACTGTCACTATCGATTCACGTGTAAAATCAGGACTGGCATGAAGAATAAAAATGAGTAAACACATATGATATGAACTGCTGTACTTATATACTGAATAGCATGGAACATATAGTAGTATTCTATTATATCTTCACTATTTTATTGTTAGGCTACAAAAGCCATTTATAATTATGAATCCCATTCCATGTATTTAATTTCAAATTTCACTTAGCACACTGGAGTCATACATCATCTGCTGAACACACAGATGATATGCCTTGTGTGGATTCTGGTCAACATTCTTCTACTTTGTACTCCTTAAAGGCACTGAATGCAAATAGAGATATTTTGGATGTATAATAGAATTTCAGAGAGAGAGAGAGAGAGAGAGAGAGAAGAGCTCTTGATCTCTCTCCATGCCAAGTAGCTCTTCTACAATACTCTTCATTTTATAAAATGACTCTGTACTTTCTCTGGATGCTCAAGTCAAAATCTGAAGAGTGATCTCTCATTTCTCCCCCTCTTAGCCCTCCTGTCATGTTGAGTTAATCTATGAATTGTACCAAAATTATCTCTGAAGTATCATGAATCCAGCAGAGCTAAGCTCTGCCCCACGTGCTTCTTTCTGAAGCTGACACACCTTCCTGGGATTCCATAGTGGCCTCCTTGTTCACACCCTTGTCATCCTTCAGGCTCCTCTCAAGTTGATTCTTTAGAGTATAACAGCTGGGCTTTGTTACATTCAGCGAGTAGACCCAGCTGATCTCCACTCTCAGGCTTTGTAGAAGCGCTTACATATGTCTGTAATACCCTTCTTTCACAAAGCCATCTACCTGATTCTTTCTTGAAATTGATATCTCATCTGAAAGAGGACAAATGCTCTATAGTGTCCTCCTAGTCACTAGTAACAATCAGCTTGCATCGCATTGACATAGTTTCTTTAGTTATTCCTTTATAAATTTATCATCACTCTTCTTAAGAATTCAAATTCTGTGGAGAAACATTCCAGCCCTTAATATGTCTGCAGAGTTTGGTATAAATGACATTCGACAAATACTTTCAAATAACTGAGTTAGTTAACTACAGTGAAAATGAGGCAGAGCAAATAATAAGAATCATAAATATAACAAAGTTGAAACCTATGCACCTTGGGAATGGATTCAAGTTTAAGGAATAATGTGAACCAAATTATTTCCTTTGGATGATGGATTTGCCAAATGGTACCATTCTTAGAGAAAGAGAACATTAAAGTAATTAGTCTAGGAATAACTTTTTTAAGCAGTGAGTTTGATAGCTTTGAAACTACACAGAGAATAAAGCAATAGAGATGTAGGAGTAGCAATAGCTGCCTCAGCAATATATGTTCACCTAATACCACAATTGCCAAAGTCTATAGAGGAGGAATCAGATAGATCATACAATGAGAAGAGAGAAGTTCCAAATTCCAGAAAACTCCACAATATTAAAAAGATAGAGAATAAAGGAAGCTAGACAGAAGAGTCTCTAAAAGGCAGGAGGTTACTCAGGACAGAAGAATTGGACACTATGGAAGAAGCAAGTTTTGTAAATAAAGAAGGGTTTATTGAAGTCGATTGACAGAGAGACTAAAGAAATGAATGAATGAACTGAAAAGAGTCAAGTGTGTTTGACAATTTGCAAGTCACTGACCAAATTGAAAATATGGTTTCCACTTGAACTGGCCAAATTCCTGTGCCTGAACCTCAAGTTTTCAGACGTTCCCTGAGGTCTGCCAGGCTTCCCACATCTCCCCAAGCTCCGGGCCTTCCGCGGTCACATCCACAGAGGTCATCATTGTTCTCTTCTTCTGTCCTCATCTTTTCTGCTCTACCACCAACACAGTCAACTCTTTTAACTGGTGCTTCAAATGGTTTGATTTTTTTTTTCTTTTCTTTCTTTTTTTTTTTTTTTTTTTTTTTTGCTCTTCTTCGCTTCTAGGATAAATCGGGAACAGCATTACCAGGTGTCAGCAATTGAAAGAAATATATTTTGAAGACATTATGAGGTAAGTGAACATTCAGCAGAACAGTTTCATTGCAGTAACGAAAATAGTAATAAATAAATGGTTAAGGAATAACAATAATTTCTAGGATGTTACCACAAATGATGTAAGATATGAAATAATATTTTTGTGGCAGAGTCTCACTATGTAGCCCAGACTGTCCTTGAACTTGAGATTTTACCGCCTCAGTCACCAAAGTGCTGGGATTAAAGTCATGTACCACCATGCCCAGCATTAAATTAATTTTTAAGATTCACAAGCCCTTGGTCAGTAGACTAGTCAGCCAAAGCTCTATTGCTATAGACACTCCTTTAATAATTGGATGAAAGATTCTTGGACAATTAATTAAATGCAAACATCTTTAGACAGTAGAATATTTAAAGAAACGGCTTGACTTGTGAGGAGTATATAAACAGACACTTCCCAGTACATCTTTTAAAACACTTGCAGATACTTATTCCTTTGCTTAATTATTCCTATTTTAATGACAAAATTTAATTTTGTAATGAGGAAATCAAGTTATTCACAAAATTATCTCTAGCACGTATGTCTAAACTTTCTGGTTAATTGAAAGCCAATTACTAGATCCTATGAATCTGCTCAATCTTATAAAATTCAGAGTAAAGAAGTTAAAAAAGAGAATTAAATTGTGCTTTCCTAGTAAGTATGAACATCATTAACTACTAGTTTCTCAAAATTTGCTATATCCTAGGGTTACCTGTGCAGTTGGCTCTAAATGCTAATGCCCAGGCTGATCCTACATTAGTTAAATCACAATGTTAGGATGTTGAAGTTCAGACTTCCTATTTTGTTAAAGATCCCTAAATGATTCTCATAACCAGTCACAGACTTAGGAAACCATGAATTATGCCACAATTGTTATTATTTTCTAAATGTTTTAGCTGTTATGAATAAAATTTTTGAAGTTGGAAACAAATTTCAAATTTTGATGGCTATCCAAACTTGTACAAGCTTTTTTACCTATTTGAAGCTCAATTTACTCAAGTATTACTCAAAAAATTATAGTTCCCAACACCTGGAGTTGATTTGAACATTAAACGATGCTACAAAATGAGAAAATGGTGTACAATATACAATTTATGCTGCCAGTAACATACAATAATGTTTTATTTATTTATTTATTTTGGTATAGGGTCTCACTATGCAGCTTGGACTCATAATGACCCTCCTGTTTTCAACCTCCTCAGTGCTGGGATCACAGGTATTCATCACCACTCCTGGTCTCAGTGGTCGGCTCAATGCGCCCAGGGTCAGGACCTGTGCAGCATGTGGTGCTGGGTATTGAAGCCCAGTCCCTGTGCTTGCTTAAGCAGATGCTTAGTCCATTGAGCTATCTCACTGTCCCAACAAGTCATTATTAATGCCAATATTGTTAATTACTGATCAATTATAGTATCTAGTTTACAGTAGAGGGTTGGCAAATATCATTGTGCCTAGCCTGAGCTAGCATGTCTATCTAAGTGTCTGAATCTGCACTGACTTAAGGAATTCAGATATCTATTTGGGTCTTTAAGGACCTCCTATTTGAAACACAAAGGTAAGATTCTCAGATTCTAGAGTTCACTTCCTGCTCACACCTTTCAGCACAGAGGTTTCTTATACCTGAAAAGTGACGCCTTAGCTTGTAGAAGAAAGCTACTAAAAAATTTCTTCAGGTCTTTTTTGAAGAAACTTTTGAATCTTCAATGACCTAGTAAGAAAGAACTCAAAAAATTCCAGTCACATTTTCCTTATTTACGTGGTTACTCCAGAGTGCATGATGACTTGTTTTCCTTTACTTGCATCTGAACAGTTTGACAGATTTCTGTGACAAGGTTACTATTAAATTGATAAAAGGTTTGGTTGTGTCGGAGCATTTGTCAACACTGTCTGACACCACATATAGTGGACTGTGCACTCGAGCCCTGATGGCACTTGAGCGTGCTCTTACTATTCAGCGTGCACTGGGAGGTGTCCAGCAGTCCCAGATGGTGGACGGGATTGGCAGGGCAGCCCTTCAGCAGTGGAGTACCCACACTGTTATTGTGCTCTACTCTCCTTTCACTGTGGCTGTTTCTCATCTCTTGTTAAATGTTCAAGTGATAGTCACAGTTTCATTTTAAAGGGGGCAACGCTACGATGTCATAACTTGAAGAAAGTGAACATCTATAGAAATAAAAGTGGAACGCAGCTGACTTACCTGTCTTTGGGGTGATGACTGAAAATTCGGTGCATGTGTGCCTCCCTGGTATTTTTCTCGCTTTCCTTTCATTCTATTTCAAGAGGCCTTAGCAGAACCCTGTTCACTTCATAACAAAAAGCCCTTTGCATCATTCCTTCCCAGAGTTCTAATGAATGGCAGATTAGTTAATCACCTAGAAGTGGGGTCAATTTGAGCAAGGCTTTTGAAGAGCATTGCATTAATCAAACTATAAGCTACAAGAGTGGTTAGATAAAAGCTACGGTAAACATAGAAAATGAAAGTATATTAATGATGTTTTGTATTTTTTCATTATGTCTAATTTGTATGTTTTTAATAGTAACTTAAATGTGTCTCAAGCACATATTTTTAATCATAAGTAAAAATTAAGTTTTTTGAAGGAAAAATATGATTTGATATGTGAAAAATCATTATGTCACCAAAGTTTATTTGGCCCGATAAAGTTGCACTTTCTTACTCCATGAAACTGAATCTTTTTCCCCACTTGTCTCTCCTCCTCTTGTCATGAACTTAGGGAACATATAACCAAAGTTCTATCCATGCTCCCCAAATGATAATCCACCCATGAAGCTATTCAGATAATCAACTAGAGATTTAGCCATCATTATATTTGTCATGAATGTTTTCAATATTATTACCACTAAATGTTGAATAGCATACTGTTGGCCCATTCATAACGAAAAGTATTTAAAGACTACTTAATTTGTGATCTAGATTGTGGTGGGCTCTTCTTGCTCGTTCTTTTAAAATAATTTTCATTAATTTTCTCTCAAGACTGTTTTTCCTTAAAAAACTGAACATACAACAAAATGCATCTTTCAGCACACATGAGTGTTCTAACATTACAATTCTTCTCATGTCTTCTGAATAAAAATCACTCTTCTGCTGATTTTTCAACTAGATCTATTCTAATCACTCCTTAATTCCATGAGTGCTCTTCTCTTCACTGAGCAGCTGAAGTTATCTTTTGGGGGGAAAAAAACTTAACTACATCATCTTCCTGTTTGTGGCAATTTAACGGTTTCTTCTATTGCTTTTAGGATAAAACAAAGCTCCTAACATAATCTACAAAGTGGTCACCTTGCCCCGTCTGTGTTTCCAGCCCATGCTGCCCAACATGCCCACCACACTGGCTTTCCCAGCCCCTCACCCTTGCTGTGTCCCTCCAGCAATTGGTATCTCTGTATTTGAAATTCCCTCCACCTAGAAAGGTTTCCCCTTCCTTCCTCACCGAGATAAAACTTACTAATCTTCCTGTTCCCTGCTCAGTAATCACTAACAGATTACAGCATATAATCTCATGTTTTCAACTGTCTTCATATCTTGCTTCTCTTCGTTTTGCATTTTATATTCACAATTTTATATGAATTCATATGATTAGTTAATTCACACTTCTCCTCGCCCACTATAAATTTCACTAAGGCAAGGCCTTTGTCTAGATTTACTTTCTTCCTATTCCTCAAAATAAGAATGCTACAGGCATTCTATAAATATTTCTTTCTTTTTTAAATGTATTTTGTTGTTACAGAGTCTCACTATGCAACTCAGAGCCATAGTGATTCTTCTGTTTTCAGCTTCCCCAGCGCTGGGATTACAGGCATACACCATTACACCAGGACTCAGCTGGCTCAGCCTGCCAGCTGGTGGTGTGCCAAGGATTGAACCGTGGTCCCTGCACTTTCCTAAGGTTACCTAAGCAGGCTGTTTAGTCTGCTGAGCTACCTCACCAGCCTCTCTAAATATTTCTTCATTGAGAATATAATAAATTTCCTTAAGGTCTTCGTATATGATTTCTTCGAGTATATGTAATGTAGCATGTTGATCTAAAATAGTATAAATGGAGTTAATTTTTATAGAGTAAATTCTAATCTTCAATTTTGTCTTTTCTTGATTTTACTTACAATCTGAATATAGAAAATTTGATGATAAATATGAATAGAATTCCATAACAAGAACTAGCTCTCACATTACACATTGAAAAATACAATTTCTATTTTCCTTAATATCATTTACTTCCTGTTCATTAGCATTAATGTGGATATTGTATACTAATCCTAGAAAATTCAATACAGTTATGTCTTCTCTTGTGTATCTGTTTTTTATTATTCTATTAATATGAATGTTAGTAAATATTGCATTTCCTCTAAGCAGTATTATCTTTAAAAGAAAGTTATAATCTTATAGAAATTAATATGGAAAATGGATCCCATGGAAAATTTATTTAAGTCTACAAATATCTGTTTTTTGGTGAAATTATTTTGAAATATTGAATGAATAATGGGAATGCATAATTATTTTTAATTTTAGAATATTAAGGTAAAATGACATTGTGAGAGACCAATGCTACAAGACAAGGGACAAGGTTTTGCACATCATCTACTTTGGTCTCTTACCCAAAACGTATCCAACTATCATGTTATATGCATGTAGCTGAGTCAATTCAGACTGTGGGCTGTCAGCCCTGCATTATGATTAGTAGAAGTCATAAAACATTATCCAGAGAAAGTCTGATGATATATAATGATGCCCTAAAACACCAGAATTTTAGGTGAAATAAATGTAAATAGATTATTACAGATACACGAAGGAACCAAAGTTTAAAAAAAGACCAAATCATTTATCTAAGACCACAAATCCTGCTAATGACACAGCCAGGGCTAAAACCTAGATATTTTAGTGCACAAAACTTTTCATCCCTTGATCACATCAGTTCTGTAAGATTCTCTAGGAAAAAATAATCTAAACAATGTTCATCATGGCCAGATTACTTTAATAACTGGAGACTCACAAACACTTTTATAATCACATATAATGCTAGCCATGTTTTATTATCTAGTAACTAATGATATGTACCAGTAACCCTTACCCTCTGTTCACTTAGCAGTCTTTAAATTTCTCAAATGTAATATGAAACATTGACCAAATAAAACTGTATACTAGATAGTAGTGTTTCCATATCTCTTTCCTGCCAACACAGACTTTTTGGTAATACTTTACATTTATAAAATTCTGGCAATTCCTCACAGAAATAGATATTGACAGAGATTTATGATGTGATGCTACACTAGTGGTATATTTATAAAAACAACTCTCCAGTAACATGAAATTTAAAAATAAGTCTGACTTCTGGAATTTTCTAATTACTGTGTTAAAAAATATTCCCATCCTTTCCAATTTCAAGTTCCAGGTTTATAACAAAATATTTCAATATTTAACAATTGTATCTAGTGTACAAGTTTCAATCAGACTCAACACACCACTAATACTATGCAGAAGCCTACACAAAATCAAAGCCCACTCGATCATAATAAGGGAGAAACAGAGACTAAAATAACCAGGTGACACTTCAGGATCACAAGTTTAATGAGCTGTCTCGATACCTAAGGTTCTGCCTGCCTTAACTGTTCTTGTTAATGGGATGAAGTTGTATGAACTAGAAGCAGTTAGTGGTCCTCCTCTGACTGGTGACAAAGGCTTCTCAGAGGTCAGCAGTGTCTATACTGCCAGGGAGACTGTGGGAAATGCAAGCTCTTTGGCTCCACCCTAGAACTACTGTGTCTTAATTTCTCTTTTTCAATTTCTCTCTCTCTCCCTCTCCCTCTCTCTGTCTCTCTGTCTCTCTCTCCCTCTCTCACCCTCTCTCTGTCTCTCTGTCTCTTTCTGTCTCTCCGTCTCTCTCTCTGTCTCTCTCTGTGTCTGTCTGTCTGTCTGTCTGTCT
>NDGM010566601.1:0-10894 GCA_002564305.1 Octomys mimax
CAAATTTGCAGCGCTCCTGCCTCAGCTTCCCAGGGGACCAAAGTACCTGGTCGCTAGAAGAAATGGTAAGGCAATGACACTTTCTCCAAAGACCCCCTCACCATTCCCCTCCTGTCACCACTGTCCTGGCCTTCCCTGACCTTGAGCTTGGGAGGGCGCACCCACAAACTCCTGAGCCCTGGCCTGGCCTTCTGCGAGGCCACTTCCTCTGACACGCACACTTCTCAGTCCACCTCGAAGCCAGCACCTAATCCGCCCACCGCGGCTTGCCCTGTCCCAGCCGACTCCCTGCCGCTGTGCTCAGCAGGCTGCTCCCTTTGTGGCCGCGCAGGGGTGGCTGCACGGTTCGCTGAATCTGCTGCCGTGGCTTCTTTCTACTTCATCTCAGTTGCTCCTCTTCAGCGCAGCAGTTACAGCATTTTGTCTACTTTGCTTCGTTTTTATTCATTTGTAAATATATTTTTACTTTATAATATACAAATATACTAGACATTAATAAATATTAATTATCTCTCCAAACACCCTCAACATATTTATTTTGAAGCCTCTGTCTTTATATAAAGAAATGGGTCATTTATATCCAGAGCCACTTTATACTCTAAGTATAAATGATTTGGTTATATTTCTTAGGATTCTCTTTACTACGCCCTTCTCAGTTCTGACCTTCAGGCAAATTGGGGTTTCTTCTTTCTTCCTCCCTCCGCCCCCTCCCTCTCATCTCCCCCCCCCACTCCCTCCCTCCCCCCCTCCCCCTCCCCTTCCCCCCCTCCATTTCCTCCCGCGCTGCATAGAGAGAGTCTCAGGGCAGCACGAGCCTCCCATTGCCCTGGCAGTCCACTCCAGGTCCTCACACAGCCACCTGTGACATCTACCAGAGGCCCTGGGGACATTCCAAATACTACGTCTGCTACCTCTGCTCTTCCAGGCCTACCAGACCAGCTCCCCAGGAGGCAGTCTCGGGGCTTCTCGCAAGTCAGTGCCCACCTTTCTTCCTTGTCCCCCTGGCGACAGGCACTGCCAGCTCCGCAGGTGTCGTCTCCATACTGAGCCAGAGTCCACCGTCCACGTGGTGTGATCCTGACTTGAGGACTCACTTGAGGACACTCAGTGTCCACTCTTCTTAGGGCTGTCTGGGGACGCGTCTGGTGGTGGCTGAAGCTGCGCTGAGGGCTCCTGAGGGGTGCATCAGTTGTCCCCTCTGCAGTGTGTGGCTGAGGGCCCCTCCACCTTGGGCCCCCAGGTCGGCTTGGCGGGATGCCTTGGCCCTTGTTCCTGATTGGGAGCGCCTTACGCCAGCACTTGCCGCCTTCACCAGCACTTGTTCAGGCATCTTAATCGAAAACATCACGAGGATTGCAGAGCAAGAGGAATAATGCTTATTTTGTTGAATTAGGCAGAAAAGAATTATTTCAAACTAACATGAAAGGTGCAGAATTCTACATGCACAAAGACAAGGGCTGAATGAAACATTACACTGGGAAAGGAGGCACTGAGTTTTCGGGGTCCTCAGGATTCTGGGCAATTTTTCTTTGATTCTTATTTTGATTAAAGTCAGAACAATCAAGAGCGCATAATTGTTCGGTAGACTGAAGGGAGGGAAGAGTGAAGGAATCATTGTATTTGTGATTAGGTGATTTCCTTTTCCCTCGCAGGAAATGGGTCACGTCTGTAGGCAGTGGGGATGCCAATTAGAAGAATCTTAGCAGTTATAATGAGAAAAAGAAAAGAAACAAGAAACAAGCAAATAGAAACTTTAACACTTCAAAGAGAAAATGTCATTTGGGACAGGCAGAAAAGCAGCAGGATTTCTGAGACAGGCTCTGGGCACTGGGGGCTTGCTGTCCAGCAGGTCCACGGGGAGCAGGGCATCTGCAGAGAAGGACAGAACGCGGGGTGTGGCCCACAGGGGACGCCCTCCCACAGGAGGTGACAGCCACATGGTCCTGGGGCCAGGGTCTTGGGTGCCAGCCCAGGTGAGGGGTCATGACGCTCACGGGGTCATGACGACAGTGCCTCCCACCCCTGCTGTGGGTACTGGGGTTCCACTGCGTGCTGCAGGTGACCGTCCCCAGGAGGGAACCACACACAGCAAGCAGGGGCTGGGATTCCAGCTGGGCAGGGCTGGCCTCACCTGCTGCCTCCTTCAAGCGCAGGTCGTGGGGCTGGTGCAGCCTGCAGTCCTGCCCAGGCCCTGCTCCTGCCCTCTCTGTGCGGTGGGTCTGTGTGTCCCCAACTTGAAGGAAGAGGTCTGGGCTCCCCAGCATGGGGTGCCTGTGGCTGCAGGCACAGAAGGGCACCCTCCCAGGCAAGAGCAGGTGGCTGGGGCTTCCCTCCCCTCCCCTTCCTTCGCTCCTTGGCCTCTGAAGTGGATCCGTCAGGGTAGGTTGCCCCAGCTTCCACAGGTCCCCTAGCCACTTGCTTGAAGTCCCCATTGCTGCAGAGCCTCCACCAGCTTCCCACACCCCACCCCCGCTGATCTGTGTGTTCATTTCACCTTGTTCATTTAACTTAACTTACATCTCCAGCTCTTTCTTTCCACCTTTTATTTCTGACGCAGTGTCCAGCTAAGACAATAAGTTGTCCGTCCTCCTGCCTCAGCCTCCCAGAGCGCTGGGGTCCCAGGGATGTGGCACCACATCTGGCTCAGCTTCCCTCTGAAAGCAGAGTCTTGCCTCGGCTTCCCGGACCGCAACCCCCAGACTTGCACCGAGCGTAGGGTGAGGAGCTTCTTTCACCAGACCAGGCCCAGGGCTGGTGCTCGCCAGGCCACAGGAGCACCGCTCCACGTTGGCACGAGGCTGGCATGTCTCAGGCGCCTGGCCTTCGAGACTGTGGAAGTTTCCCCGCTTCACTACAGTGAGGCTCCACCCTGCCCGGGCTGGGAAGGCAGATGGCCACGGCAGGTGGCCCAAGCCTCTCCTGACAGCCCATGTGGTCACTCACCCTCGCCGCCAGCCACGCATGAGCCTGTGCCAGGCAAGGCTGCACCCCAAGAATGGGGCTGGGATTCTTATATGATTTTTTTTGATACTGGGAATCAAACTCGGGACCTTTGCTTGCAGGCAGGTGCTGGGCCACTGCACTGTCCCCCTGGCTCAAGGGAACTAAGTCTCTTGGACAGCCACCATTTGAGCATACAGCCAGCCCCATGGGATTGTGGGGCACAAAGAGGGCGGGGATGGGGTGGCCGCCAGAGGGGACCCAGCTGGGGCTGCTGGGATGCTCTGGACAAGGCAGGTGAGGGAAGCTTTCTCATTAAGTAGAAGTAGAGGAGGGCTAGAATGCCGAGCCCCCAGCGCCCACGGCTTCTCCCGGGTCTCCCTCAGAGCCCTCAGCTGGGCCCTCAGCTAGAAAAGGAATCTTGCAAATGAGCACCTGAAAAATATGGTCCATATTTAGTTGCTTGGCTTTTAAAAATCTATTGCAGTAAAAGACACTCTGCCACGAATCCCCTCAAACCCTCCCCCCGTATGCAGAGCTGGTTCTTTTTCACTGTCCAGCAGCTCTGGAGCCCCTTTCCTGAGCACCTTTACTTGTGGCTGTCTTGGCTGCCTCAGGGTGGGTCCTGGACTGACCCACGTGCCCCTCTCGTGGTCATTCCGGAGGACAGTCAGACGTCACGCGGTTCCAGACCTGGTGGAAGAGTGGGCCAGGGTGCGGCGGCACGTTTCCATGAACCTGCCTTTCTGCTGGATGGCCCCTGGCAGCGGCATCCACCTAATTTTTGATCATACCTCGTAAAGACACTAGACTGTTACAGGCAGCATCCTGCTCCCGGGCCACTGTGGGAGGTGGGCAGGAGGAGGGGAGGACGTGAAGGCTGGGGTCCCCAGGGCTGTGGACGCGGGGTCAGCCCCTGTGGCTTCCTGAACTCGCTGAGCACCGCTTGGACCTGCGCTCCCCACTGCACCCCGAGTCCAGTCAGGACCTGGTGGAGGGCCTTGAAAGCCAGCCGCGCTGAACCCCAGCAGGCAGGGTCGCCCGTGCGGTGTACAAGAGGCGCAGGGCGGACGGGCTCCTGGGTGACCCCGAGGGGCCGTCTTAGGAGGCTGGCCGTGCAGTGCCAAAGCCCTGCACCTGGGCGGTTATGAAGAAAGCAGATGCCACTGCCATCCTGGTCGTCCTAGAGCGCAGAGCCTCATCTACTGAGGAAGGAACGCGGCTGCGCTGCGCAAGGCGCCACAGCGCAAGGATTGCGGCTCGCGGCTCCTCCTCCCTTCCACAGCCGCCAGTCCCCGCGGCTCTGCACCCCTGGTGACCCCGGAGGCCTCGCCTGCCGGCACGCCCACGCGGGAGAGCGAGGCCCACGCCTCCCCACGGCCGCGCTCTTGGGATGGCGCCCCGTCCACCTGTGGCCCCCGCTGGGGCTGCTTGACCGAGGGCTGGCTGGTGCCCATGCAAGGGCCCCGCAGCAGGCCGCCCGCCCGCCCCTCTCTGCACTGGGCGCCACGCGTGAGCTCAGCCGCGCAGCTGTCCCCAGGCTGCCGGAGGACAGCACTCTCGGAGGCCGGTGTACAACTGGAAGGCAACGGAAGCCGATGGGGAGAGGACCTGGCCTCCTCGGCCGCAGAGCCTCGAGGTCACCCTGACACTGCTCTGCCTGGCTGGCCCCATCCGGGCAGTGAGTGGGTCGTCCTGGGCCGCACGGGGGCTCCAGCGCCCCTGCTGGCGGGCTGGGCGCAGCTCTGCTGGGTGCTCCTGAGTGGAGGCCTGGCGGTGACCTTGCTGAGGTCCCAGGGTCCCCCAGTGCTTTTCTGGGTGAGAGCTAGCAAGCTCTTAACAAGTTGATTAGGAAGCAGTGTGCTGGGTGTCCACCAACACCCCCAAAAGCAACGCAGGAAAGGGGCTGTGAGCAGGATTGCCTGAAACTTACTCACACAACAAAAAATTAATGAGCATTAGCAAACTCCTTCCAGCGTAAGGGGAGCCGAGATGCCAGTGCTGGTTTAGGGAAGTCTTTGCTCTCCTGGCTGGCCCCTGCCCCATAGCGAGGGGCAGTCCTTATTGTTCCCAAAGCCCTGGGCCCATGGAGAAGGCTCTGCGAAGGGCCATTAGCATCTTAATTACTCAATAATTCCACAGACAGCGCTGCCACTGGGAAACATCACCCACAAATCCCCAGCCTCTGGGAGTGCAGAGGGAGCAGTCAGCGCTGAGATCCATGGGTGTCCAGGCCTGTGCTGGGACAGGTGGGGGCCACGGCGCCTGTTCCAGGATAGCAGGATGGGGGTCCAGATCTGCAGGGGTCCCTCACCAGTGGGAGCAGTCCAGACTGTGAGGGACAGGAATGTCTCCGCACTGGGCGGAGCCAGCTCAGCCCCTGAGGGCTAGTGGAGCAGCGGAGGAAAGGACCTGGCAGGCTCCGAGGACCTGGGCTGCCCTTGTGTGACGGCGTCCCACTGTGCCCTTGCGCATGTCCTGGACCAGTGACCTCACTGTGGCCAGGACCTCTCATGGGGAGTGAGAGACAGCACGCGAGCCTGCTTCCTCCTAGTGGAAAAGCATACACAACATTACACAAGCTGAAAAGAATCCCCCAGAAAACCCAAAGCACTGGCTTTGGGGACCCAGTGTGGCCGACACCAGCTGCCTACTTGAGGCAGGTCCCAACCATGGTGACTTTCCCAGCTCCTGGTCACAGTGGGACTTAGTTCTTTTGTATCTTTTTGAGACAGGGTCAATATGCAGTTCAGGCTGAACATGCACTCACTGTAACCAGGCTGGTCTTGAACTTGCAAATATTCTTCTGCCTCAGCTACTATACCTGGCTCTGGACTTTTCTTCCTTTTTCTAAAATATCTATTTTAGTTTAGCTTAGTTTTGTGGCTGGCTTAGCCCACCCTGGGGGCGGGACTGGCACAGTAGGGGTTGCCAGGGCTTGAACCATGGTCCCTGTGCGCTTGCTTAAACTTGCCTAAGCAGCCACTTTAGACCACTGAGCTATCTCGCCAGCCCTGGACTTCTTTTCTAGTAGTTTGGGAGGTTTTTTTTTTTTTTTTTTTTGCTGTTGTTTATTTGTTTCCAAAATCCTAGAATCAGCCAGCCTGGAAGATGGTGTTGGCCATAGGAGTCCTGTGGGCTCTGGAGTTAGGGATGGACACGCCGATCCCCACTGTGCAGACAGAGGCAGGGACTCATTCCTGTGGGGACTCATTCCTGCAGAGCTGTTGAGGCCAGGGCCAGCTGGGCAGCAGGAGCGGGGAGCCCACGGCCAAGGGCCTATGCAAGGCCTCTGATGCATCCTCAGAGCTGCAACTCTGGACTCTCCCCAGGTCAAATCCTCAGGGGGCGACAGCAGACAGAAGCCCTAGCTGGAAAAGGTTCACCATGCTTGCTGGGCCAGAGCCCTGCCCTGAGCCCCAGGACTCCACTACAGAGTGGAAACCAGTAAGGGCACCTCCCTCCCAGGAGCCCACGTCCAGCCCAGACTAGTGGCCAGCAGCTCGCTCGCCCAGCCACCCACCCTGTAGACCACTTGGTCCTGAGGGGTCTGCAGCCTCTTCCCATCACCAAAGAGGGAAAAGGAAAAAAGGTCAGGAAATCCAGTGGCATTGCTGCCAGGCATCCCCCAGCTCCCTCCCCATGTCACACATACTCGGGGTCCGCCTGCTCCTCACCCCAAGCTCCCTTCCTGTGTTGCACACACTCAGCTCCCCTGTTGCTCCCCTCAGCTCTCCATGTCATACAGACTTGGGATCCCTCCTGCTCTTCACTCCAGCCTTGTCGCAATGACAGTTGGACAGAGAATGGAAATACTCGTTCTGAAATATCTAATACCTAGGTGTTCAGAGAAGAAGAGGGCCAGGCAGTAGGCCAGGCCTGCAGAGGTGGCCTCAGCGTGGAGGTCTGAGTGCCCTCAGGGGCCACCTAGACGTGGGACACAGGCCCAGGGAGGAGGCATCGGAAGTCTCTGGACCATCTTCACAATTTCCCAAAACTTCTGAAATAAAAGGCTGCTTGTAAAGAGTACATAATAAATGCAATTTGAGAGAAATTCCCTGCAGGGCCGGCCCCACCGGAGGCGCCTTCCTGTCTGGGAACCAGGACGAGCCCAGTGTCCCCTGGATGGGGCCCAGGATCCCGAGCTGGCCTCCGGGCAGCCGCAGGCCCATGCACTCCAGCCTCGGGAAGGGCAGGGGCGTCTGAAGAGGGGCCCAGTGGGCTTAGCCCATGCGGCCTCCAGCCTCCTCCCTCCCCCGCTCCTTCCTCCTCACCCCTCCTGCCTCCTCTGCCTCGCTGCCTTTCTCGCTCTCCCTCCGTCCCTTCTCTCCTTCATTTTCCCTGGGTCAGTGCGTAGTGCATCCCATCCCTTTGCATTAATTCACCCCTGAGCATCTCGGCAAGCACCAGCAAATAGACACAGCTATTAGGGAACCAGAATGGCATTATCACACCTAACGACATTAGCAATAATTTCTGAATATTATCTAATAACCAGTCTAGACTAAGATTTCCCCAATTATCTAGCAATTGTCTCTTGACAGCGGGTGTTTTTGAGTCTGGATGCAGCCACCGGAGGCGCGTGTGATCTGTGGCCATCCTGTCCCCGGGGGCCCCTCCTGCGATCCAGGAGCCTCCGTCATCCTTGCTGGGCTCTCCTACTTGCACCAGTCCCTGTGCTGTCCTGAGTCCCTCTCCATCCTTGCGTTTCCTCTCTGTCTTTCTGGGGCTTCTGATCCTCACCCAAAGCTGGCTGCATCTACACGTCCAGAGCAGGACCCTCCTGGCTTCTCCACCCCACAGAGGGCTGCCCCTTGGTGCCACCATGGACAAGTGTGTACTTCCCTATGGCCACCCTGCTGTACTATGGAGGACCTTGAAGCAGGTGACCTGGCTGTGCTGTACTGTGGGCTGCGCACCCCTGTTTCCTGAGCCCCCAGTCTTCCTCCAGGGGTAGCAGGCCTGTTGCAACCCCAGGACTTGGGCTCAGCCTCATAGTTTGCTCGTGCCCACATGCCCTGACTGCAGACCCCACCCAGGGCTCTCGGGGCCCAGAACACACTGTCGCTTCTTGCACCCTGCAAGCGCTCTCAGCACGCTCCTGCCTGAGAAGTTCTCTCACCCACTCAGAGACAGCTGCTGGGCCTGCTCTGGAGCCTTCCCTCGGCTGAGCCTCAGACATCTCCTGGCCGTGTGTGTGCTTCGCTGAAACACACATCCCCGGCCTGTGACTGTCCCCAGCAATGTGGGGACCTTGGGCTCTGCTCTGTCTTCTCTCACCCAGCAAGGGGACAATTCTGGCTGATCACAGGATAACATGGGTTTTTCTTCCAAAAATAACGAAATAGCAGTGAAGAAAAAGTCCTCCCTCCTAGAATGACACAAGCAGGGTTATTCACTGATATGGAACTCGGGCGGAGCCACCACAAGGACCAAAAGGAGCTGGCCCAAGTATGCACCTGCCCAGGGCTGTGTGCGTGGGCCGGAAGAGGAAGCCTCAAGGTCAGGAGGCGTGGGCAGGCCTCAGGGTCTGCACTTGCCTCGGCAGCGTGGATATGTTGGCCTAAACCACTCAGCCCACCTAAATATACCTCGAAGGCTACCCCCTTCACACTGCCTGGAAGTGAATCAACTATAACCAGAACAGAAGATGAGAGATTCCAGAGGAGAAACACTCCTGAGTTGAGGAAAGTCTTCGCTGATCGGGTTGGAAGACGGACCGAAGATGAGTGGCTCTGAAGACGCAGCAACCTGAGTGATGCAGAAGGACACAGACAAGGAAAGTCATTTCAATAACAAATGGCGCCTCGTCAGGGCCGGGACTCATCGCAGTTAATACATTCATTAGGTATCACAAGCACAGTATAATAAAAATCGTTTGAAGTACTGACATTAGTTTGTGCAAAAGACAGTCAAAACCAGAGAGGCAACAAGTCATAGACAGGCCACAGGCGAAGGCGCTCAGGCTCTGACGCATGGCCCAGAACAGAGACATCTGAAGGCGACCCGGAGCTCTGGGCTGGTAATCAGGAACGCCAGCGTGCTGTGCAGAAGGTGATAGACGTCCGGGTTTATGCCTTTAAAAGATTTACAGAAATCCAAACGGATCCAGCCTCACAGGGCATATCACACTGGTTGCCGTCCAGGAGGGAACGGAGGGCTGGGCGCAGCACCGTGGCTGAGCGCTCGCCTAGAACGCCAGGGCTTCCTTCTCCAGCACCAGAGAAAGTCAAAAGCGCTCTCTGGCAGGGAATTTCCTCACACAGAGAGAAAGCCACTGAAGCCAACTCAAGACTGGCGCGAATGACTGAATTAGCAGGCAAAGACAGCCTACAAGACTTGGAGACAAGGATCCCCACCTTCGCAGCACCAACTAGAGACATGGGGGTAAATACAAAGGCCGCAGAAACTCCAGGGGAGAAACACTCCCGAGAGGAAGAAAGTCTGCGCTGATGGGGTTGAAGCGAGATGGAAAGCAGACAGAAGATGGAGCTGAGGATGCAGCGATCGATCTGCTCAGAAGGAGACCGATAAGGCACGTCATTTTAGGGCCAGCCAAATAGCTCAGCAGATTAAAGCTGCTGCTTAGGCAGACGCAGGGGTGGGGAGTTCGATCCCCTGGCCTGCTGTGCCAGCCCAGCCCCCAGGGCTCACTGAGATGGTGATGGAGGCTGGACATGGTGGTGCGCACCTGTAATCCCAGCACTTGGGAGGCTATAAATAGGAGGATCACTATGAGTCCAATCTAAGCATTGAGACCCTGAACACCCTGTAGACCCTATCTTAAATACAAAAAAAAAAAAAAAAAGAAAGAAAGAGGAATATCATTTTAATAGCCAGCAGCACATTGCCAGAGCCGGGACTCACTCCAAGCGGCACTGAATGGTGTCCTTGAGGTGGGGACAGGAAAGCATCTGAGGAAAATAACAGCTGACTCTTACCAGCTTTGATGATTGTTAATAAGCCCACAAATCCTAGTGGTCCAAAGAACCCCAAACTCAAGAAACACAAATAAAACTATACCAAACAATTTGTCAAGAGCACCAATAATAAGACAGTCTCCGGGGCTACTTTACTTTATAGAAGTCCCCCTGCTTCACCCTCTGCCACAGTAGCAGGATTTCCTCCATCTTCGTGGCTGAGTAGTATTCCACTGGGTACATGCCACACTGGCTTTATCCATTTGTGCAGCGATGGACACTTACGTTGTTTGAGTATCCTGGTTAAGGTGAGCAGTGAGTGTGGAGTTGGGGCTCTTCCACACCCTGCCCTCATCTCCTCGGGTGTCTCCCCAGAAGTGGTTAGCTGGATGATATGGCAGCTCTGGCCTTACTGTTCTTGGAAGAACTGTGGCAGTAACTTCCACAATGGCTGTACTAAGTTATGTTCCCAACACACTGCAAGACAGCTCCTCACGTCAGTCTTTCTGATGGCCTCCTTCGTGACTGGTGAGACAGTGTCTCGCTACTTTGATTTGCATTCCCTGGTAACTGCGACATCGGCCATTGTTTCACACAGCTGTACCCCTCTATGTCTTCTTTTGAGAAATGTCTACCCGGTCCTCATCCCGTTCATGAAGAAGGCCACTTAGTCACTTGTTGTGGGGTTGCTGTGGCTCCTCGTGTGGTTTGGCCATTAATCCTTTAACAGACAGATGGCTTAGAAATGTTTTCTCCCAATCTGCGGGCTGCTTCTGAAATCTGCTGATTTGTTATGCATGATTTATGTATATGTGGAATCTAAAAAAACCTCATAGAAATAGAGCTTAGTGGTATACTGCCTGGGGCGGAGAGTGGGGTGGAGAGCAAGTGGCGAGATGTTGGTGAAAGTATACAAAATTACAAAAGAAAGACATATTCTAAGGCATTAGGGCAGGAGTTGCAGCCCAATCATAGAGCACCGGCCCGGCGCGCAAGGAGCCGAGTGCAGTCCCAGTAACACACACACACACACA
>NDGM010566699.1:0-10015 GCA_002564305.1 Octomys mimax
GGGGGGGGGGGTTAACACTTCTTCCTTCTTTCTTCTTTCCTTTAAAATCTCTTTCTATGATGTGTTATAGTTTTTGAGATATAGGTGAGATCTTGTAGATTTCTTTTGCTAACTTTATTCCTGTTTTTTCCCTAGGTATTTTTGATAATATTAAAAATGGGCTTATTTTCTTTTGTGGTGTTGTCAGTGTATAGTTAATATATCAATGTTTGCATATTAAATATTGATCTTTGTGTCTTGAAATTCTGCTTTGTTTGTTTATTAGCTCTAATTGTAATTGTTGGTGGTGGGTGTTTTTCCTTTAGAGTGTGTGTGTGTGTGTGTGTGTGTGTGTGTGTGTGTATGTATTCCCCAGGACGTTCCATATATGAGATCCTGTCACTGGCAAAGACAGAGATTTACTTTTGCCTTCTTAATGTTTATGTATTTTATTTCTTTTGCTTGTTTTAAATATCCCAGCTAGAATACACAATACACTTTTGAATGCAAATGGCAATTACAAATGTTTTTCTCTTGCACTTTATCTTAGAAGGAATTATTCTTTCACGGGGGAGTATGATGTTAGCTATGGAATTTTCATAGATACCTCCAATTATACTGAAGAAACTCCCTTCCATTCCTAGGAGATTTCTTCAGTCCTCGTATCCACCTCACTGCTGAGAGATGAGGGGCGTCACAGTGATGACATTAGCTCCCCAGGAGGGCATCAAAGATGTCAAAGTCCTTCTCTATGTGGCAAGAGCACGTCCTGCTGTTTCCTAACTGACTGTGGTTTCACACCAGCTTCTGACAGCAGTAGGGAAAGTTCCTGGGTACTTTGTGTTTGAATACCTTCTTTTTAAAAGCTACAGAAGTAGAAAAACCACAGTATATTGTATGGTTTCTTTCCTGTCACATTCTTTGCAAGGGCAAAAGCCAAAGAAGTGATTTTGAGAAAGAGGACAGCTGTTCAAGTCCCAGGTGTGCCAACAGGCCAGGCCAGCTCAACCCTAGGGCCAGCACATTCTCCCCGGGATTCCAGGAATAGAACTACGAGGAATCGCAGTTGGTTATAAGATTAAACTCCGTGAGCCTAAATGAGTGGAAAACAAACACAGATTGTACCATTAGGTGCATCATTGCTGGTAGCTTCAGTTAAAATTCCAATTCCCACACAAGAATTCCACAAAACTGCAGCTCTCTTCCCTCTGCTGCTAGCCTGAAGCATTTTGCCATGAACCCAGGAAAGGAATCTCTGCACCTTTTGTTTTTCCTCCATCTCTTTCCCTTCATTTCATCACTTATTTATCCCCACTTCCTCCCCAGGTCAAAGGAGGATCACAACACACCAAACTTGAAGAGATTGACTCCACACCCTACTCTAAACTTAATTGTATACTCAGATCACCCTTAACCAAGCCTGTGTCTACCCAGAGCCTAACAGCTATCCTAATGCTGTCCCTAATCCTTACATTAACCAAAGCCTTAACTGTGACCTGGTACAACATCCTCCCTGAAGCAGGCCTCTTTTTTGGCAACTCTGAGAGTGGCAGAGCCTTATGTTTGTTCCTTCCACACCCCTGGTGTCCTCCCTTTTCTTACCACTGCTTCCTCACCACACCGCGGATGGCCATGCCTGCTCAGACCCTCACTAGATAGAACCTACTATCAAATCTCTTCCCAGTTTATCTTCTGAGATGCTGACTGAATTAGTGATGAGCCCAAAGATTAAGTGGAATGTTTCCCGACTGTAATGGTAGAAGAGAACTTGTGATGCGCGCGCGCGCGTGTGTGTATGTGTGTGTGTACGTTGGGGAGATGTAAAATGAAGAGACATGGCTCCATTACCTCAAGAACCTTTTTACAAGAGTGTAGTAATGTAGAAGCCCAGAGCAAAATGGTTTACCTCATCTCCTTCCCTGCAGCCTGCCACTGTGGCCCACCTGTGGCTTGTTGAAATGGGGCAGTTTTGTCACATGGTCTCTGAGCTGATACTGTCTGCAGGACCTACCATTCCCCATCTGCAGCTCACAGCAAGTGTGTGTGTGAAGGGCAGGTATTACAGCCTCTCTCCATAGGACTCCGTGGAGGAAGAGGAGTGCTGGGCCCCGGGGAACACAGGCTCCCTTCTCTCACCCTTCGCCTACCATTTTTCCTTCTCGACATGCGGCACACAGCCACTTGTTTCTGAGCAATCCCGGGTCAGTCTGGTTCCTTCCAGTCTGGGGGGAAAGAGAGAAACAGAGACAGGTGAGGAAATGCTGAGGTACCTGGGGCAGCAAAGGAGTGGAGAAGTAGTGGACGTGGAACAGATAATGGTTCTCCTTCCTGCCATGAAACCGTGACCTCATCCCCCTGCAGGGTGGTTGTTGAAGCTCGAGACTTGCTGTGGAAGATTTAGCAGGGCTTAGTGGAACACAGATGAGCTAATAGTTCTAGGGCCGCTTACACAGTGCACAGATATCAGGACAGCTGCACCGGGACAGAGCTAGGGCTGGGAGCTGGCATGCACCACGGTGGAGGAGCTGCATTCTCCCATAGGTGGCGCATCGCTCCCTTTGTACATCAAACGTCCACTGACTGGGCCGGCTGAGGACCACCAAGGGCCTAAGAATGAATAAAAATTTCTCTTCCGCAGGCCTCCATTCCCTGTAACTCTGACTCAACACCAGCTCCCAAGCATCCGTGCTCCACCAACACTTGGCCCGTCTGCTCCTCCTGAGAGCTTTGCATGCAAGCCACAGCAGACCTGGAGCTGACACAAGCATCTCGAGTCCACATCCTCGTCCCCGGAGGAGAGGCTGTTTCAGGATGGCCAGGAATGACCAGTGGAAGAGAGCAGAGACAGTTTGTCTCTTTCCTTTTCACATCATCTCTGAAAAAGGGTGAGGGAAAAGACTTTGGGGCACTTACTCCTGGAGCACAAAGCTCTCCCTTCTACCTTGGCAAAGGTTTGGTTATGCAGTAAGCAGAGACTTCAGGTTAGGATTACATTTGGAGATCCTCTCTTACCATTCTTCATGCCTAATGACATTAGAGTCATGAGAAATTCATAGAAAGCATAGAAAATAGGGACAAGGAAGGCCACAGCGGTGAGCCAATGACAACCACCCAAACAGGACTTCTTCTGGTTGATTGGCTTGTTAGCTTGGCAGTAGACATGCATCCTGGCCCATTCCGGCTGTCCTGGAAGGTATGAGAAACAGGATAAGGAGGAAAATATCTCTGCAGCATCAGTGCTGGGGTATTGTCCAAAGGTGACTTTTGCTGTACTGACTGCAAGCAGTTTGGTCCTGTGAGAGACTGGTGGCACTTAGGACTTGGGGACTATTGACGATGTTGGATTCTTTTGATAAATATTTAAAATATGCTTCACTTTATCGGGCATGTAAAAAGAATCAGCCCAGTATTGTAGCCTTGTGGGTTGGTATGTTAAAGTATGAGTTTGAATGACTAGATTCATTCAGTTAACAACAAACATTTATTGTGAGGCCACTGTGTGGAGGGTGCTGTGACGGTGCCACACAGATGAATAAGACCAAGTTTCTGGCCCGAAGGAAGACAAGAGAAGAATGTAAATCTGCTCATTTGCCTTTTCTTAGTTACACTAAGATAAAGGAGACCCAGCTACACACCTCAAGCTGCTCAACACCCAGCAGCCTGTATACCAAGAAGTATGCTGGTGTCAAAGGTACTAGGAAAGAGATGTTTTCAGATCACAGGGAAACTGAAGCGAGTTGTTGAGCTTATTTGGGGGTGGAGCTGAAGGGAAAGGATCTGAGAAATATTAAATAAAAGGAGAGGTAATGGTTAAGTAAGTGTGTGGGAGATGAACAAGGAGAGTAGAGGGCATTAGAGAGCCGAGAAACCCTGCACAACAGCAGGAAATAACAACCAAGCAATCGGCTTCTGGGAACTAAGGTTGAGTTGGAAGAGCCAGCCTGTGTGGTAGGCAAAGTAGGGTGAGAGGTGGGTGAGAGAGAGGAAATATCTGTCTGAATGGACTTCAGTTCAACTTTCTCCTGTGCCTTCCTGGATATCCTGGGGTGGTATCCAACACAGCCCAGGTTTCTCCCTCCATCTCTCACATTTCTAAGATCTGAGACTTGGAGTCCTCACTAAAAGTGCCATCCGAAGTTGTATGCCCTGGGCATCACAGAAGCAGCAACATGTCCGAGCTCTTAGAAAGGAGAGAGAGGGTACTTTTGGTTGGAGGAAGCAGGAAGGGGTTGTTAGAAATGGCATTTAGACCTAATCTGAAAGGATGAGGAACAACTGCCTTTGGAAAGTTTATGTGTGATAAAATCTTTAGGTAGCTTTGTTCTTAGAGTAGTGTTAAAAATATACTACATATTATCCTCCAGTGAAATTAAATCTTTCACCGTATCTGGGCTTCTGTTTTCAGCCTGAGACCTCTGCTGGACTTCAGGGTTTGGAATCACAGGATGAATTGCAAACCAAACAACAACTATATTTATAAGATCTCCAAGGTGTGTAGCAAGATCTTGGTAAGTAGTGACAATTGTAGATGTGACTATGGAGTCCCACAGCTAGGGTGACTTCCGTCCTTTGGAACCTAAAAGATAAGATACTTTCTGTATCGCACAGCCTGTTCTTGTTAATTCCTCATCTTTTAAGCAATCGTGTAGTGTTACTTTCTAAAAAAAAAAAAAAAAAAGTTTATCTCCTGCTGTTCCTACCATGTATCGGGGGCCTGTCTTACTTTATCAGCTTTACATTTGCCTCTCCTTTCCCTCTCTTGCTACATAATTTCTTCTGCTATTATGCTGAGAGTCATCTCAGATCAAGAACCATGTCTTATAGAGCAAAATTTTCTCGTCTGTATTCTGTGTTATTTAACTGGAACAATAAACACTGACCAAAAAATGTTCAGATACTCAGATTCATTCATTCAATAATTGTTGGTTGAATGAATAAACTGTTGTAGGGATTTTAAATGAACAGGTAGCAATACAGAATATACATTAACATCTAAGAGAATGCTTATGTTGGCGAAGGCCATGGTTACAACACTGCCTCCAGATAAACATTTCAGGGTATTGGGCTTGTGATGCAACAAATCTATTCCTCCCAGGGTGCTGGGAAGAGCCCAGGCTGAGATCCAAAGGGCTCTGCAGACCTGACTCTACAAGCAAGTTGAGTGACCTTTGGCCAATACCATAAACTCTCTGGGCTTCCCTTCCCTACTGAGCACGTCTGCGGCCAAAACGACAGAGGAAGACATTCTAATCCTGTGCGCTCTTTTCACATGGAGTGCACTCCAGTCTTTGTTGTGTCCTCAGACTGCCAGCGAACAGCGGGCTTCCAAGGAGGGCTACTCCATGTGTCTTTATTTGGAGGGGAACTGAGGAGCCAGCTGCGACAGGCAGGTCCGCAGTGGATGAAAACGACTTGAGATTCCACGTTCTGCAGATCATTTCCTCTATTCTGCCTGGCTTCTTTCTCACCCTTGTGGGAAAGGTCTTTTCCTTCTGTACCATTCCCTCGTCCCTCCAAGTTCCCATAATCCAGCTTAGTCGCAGTAGCAGGAAGGGACAGTGAGTGGGCCGGGTTCACAGGCAAGCCCGGGTTATGTTATCTCTTCAGTCAGGGGTGCTGCCACGCGAATGGGGCTCCCATTTCCTGAGCAGCTGTCCTCAGGACAGCAGATAGCACTTGGGACAGGAGGGAGACAGCAACCTGTTTATAATATACTTGAGGTCTGATGTAGATTCCAGCCTCTCCACAAAAGTCAAAGTCTGCTCTTTATAGTTCATAACTGGAAGCACCTTAGGAATTTATCTTCTGAGGCTCGTAAGGGCTGGCTCACGGCCCAAGTCCATGGCCTCCCTACATTCTCGATAAAGAAACTCTCCTCTCCTGCCCTCCCCTCTCCACCCCTTCCCCTTTTTACCCCTTCTTCTCTCCTCTCCTCTTTTCCCTCCTCTCCTCTCCTCTTCTTCCCCCTGGCCTCCTCTCCTCTCCTCTCTTCTCTTTCCCTCTCCTCTTTCCCATCTCCTTTTCTTTCCCTCACCTGTTCACATAACAAAAACTGAATATGTAAGCACCAGATGGTGATTTTAAAAATAGGCATCATCAGCATGATTTGTGGAGCGCCAACACATTTGCCTCTGCCTCTGCCCTTTCACATTTGTGTTTCTTTTTTTCCCTTCTATGTTGACTTAACTGAGAGAGGACTCATTAACTGCCTGCTTTAATTCTTCTCATTAATCCAAAGAGGAAACTGTGAACCAGGAAGGTTGAGATCTGTCCAATAACTCATCCAGTTAGTTCAGTTGGCTGGAGAGTGTTTCAGAAAAAGGCTCAAAGGTAATTTCAGGGAAAATGTGACTGTTAGAATCCATGAAGTTATAGTTATTCCTATATGCCTTAGCATCTAAAAGGTAGTGGCCAAAAATATTTTCCATATTCACAAAAACATATGATGATTCTAGATTTTCCTTCTACTTGAAAATACAAATATTTTTATGAAAGAATGGAGCTGAACATAGCTTCAAAACTGCTCTTACTATTCACTATGAAATAAGTTAAACTTGCTCAAAATAGTAGACATCTATATATCTCCAGACTTATTAAACTTTTTTATTACCATTGCTAGTTCAGGTCAATGGTGTTGATTATTTTTTTAAAATTGTACTTGCAGTTATGTATGTTTAATCAATATCAAGAGGAAAAAGCTTTAGGAGTCTATGGGGTAGTTTTCTTGATAGTCATGAGTTTTCAAAATTTAGGGTCCATGAGAGACAAATAAGAAAAACACAAAGAAATTGGAAGCCACCAACCTAACGTTTGCCCAGCCGCCCGCTGCTACTGTGCAACCTTTTCAGCCAGGACTTTGGGCCAAAGGGCTGCTGACAGCACCGCGTTCTCATCTTCACTCCGCCTCATTACACTGGACCAGCAAACACTGACGTGGAGCAGCTTTCATTAGCTCATGCTCGCCCGACCCCAGCGAGGGGGCAAAGGAGCTTCGGGTCTTGGGGCAGTCGTGCACTCCTGCTGCTGCCTTGCTGCGGATGGTTTCGTTGCGTCACCTCTTGGCACAACTGCCTAACGATTAGGCTGCACCGTCCCATTTTATGACAGCTGGAGAAGTCACAGGTCAGTAAGTGGAAATGACACGTGAACGCTGCGCTTAATGAAAAAGCCCCTGCCAGGTAAATGACAAACATTCTAAACTTTGCTTTGATGGTTTCATTTAAAACTTTTCTTCTTTGTTATCTGTACTTTCTTTGTTTCTCTTTGCCCCCACCCCCTGCCCCCCACCAGTCCCTTGGGAAATGGGGCTCCAGGCACGCGTGCTCCTGTGCCAGGAAGAACGCCACCTGGGCTGTGTGTGTTCCAGGTTCTGCCCTTTGCTCCGTGACGGTGAAGGGAAAGGGAGCCAGGTGGCAGGACCTTTGCGCCGTCGTACACAGGGCCCAGGCCCTGATTTAGAGTAGGAAGGGAGAGTGTCCACGGTGCATTCCACGACCGTGAGACACAGCGGAGTTTCTTTGTGGACAGGAGCAGCTGCGGGCTGGGCTGAGCGCGCGTTTTCCTCACAGCCCGCACGTGCAGGACCTTGTGCTTGCAGCAGATTGTGGGGTTCAGCTTCACATTGTAAGAGGTCTCTGTGACAGGCAAGAACTGGACCTGACCTACCTACCTGATGTGCCAGGAGAACAAAGACCCCAGGTTTCTTAGCTGCAAGAAGAAACTCTTAGCTCTCCACTCAGCAAGGGCAAGCCTTTCTCATACACAAGCCAGTGCAAAGTCAGTCCCCACAGGACAAGGGTGAGGGTCGGGGTGAGGGACCCATGTTCCCTGACAGCAGGAGCAATGCATTTTTAACAGGTGCTTATTGGCCACGCAGCTCTCGCTCTTGACTGCCACCTAGTGGCCATCCGTGAATATTACAGTCATAAAACACTAAATTCAGTTAGCTGTGGTGGTGAACCTATGGCACTTGTGTTAATAGTTTTTAAGACAAAAGATGCTACTGTATGAGTAGCTTTTTCTAAACCAAAACCTCAGTAGTTAGCTCTAATTGCAGTTTTGGCCCTTCGCGATAAGTAAGTGGGTCTCAGGTTGCAGTTGGGGCGCTCCTCTCTAGCACACTTGCCGGTCACTGAGAGCAAGGCCTCTTTTCCCCTGGCCATCATTAATGATTCTTCCCTCAGGCCCTGCCCCAGCCCACTGTGTGTCTGCTGACTTAGTTCCGTGGTTTCTCCATGAAGACCTGGAGCAAACATGGGACAAGTAAGTGGTTGGCAGCAAGTCTGGAGACCAGCTGTGAGGCTTGTTGCTGATTTGCAGAAATGCGAAGCCAATCCACCCCTCTCATTGTTCCCTGCGCCTGGGCATGTCGTGGTGGCCACACTTACCTCCTTGCTTGCCCGAGGTGGGTTAACAGATGATCTTTAAGCACGGCTTGGACTCTAACACTCCAGCATTGACAACCCAAGGCGTTGTCCACCGCTGCTGGCTTCTGGGGGCCTCTGAATCTTTCCCTTAGTCTATCTCTGCTCACCCATCTGCAACCTGAGACCTTCCTTCCCACCTTCCGTTATAAGTACTTTGTCTCTCTGATGTCCCTGTGCCATCTGCCCCCTCATTTGTGTAGGCTGAGGGTGAATTACTCCTTAGATTTGTATTAAAGCAAACAGAGAGGGCCAGTAAGCATCGCTGGACCAGCAGCAGGGCACATTTACTGAGCTCTTCATAAATGTTGGACACTGGACCAAATGCCTAGGTAATATGTTGGGCAGTACTCAAAACAGTCCCTGAGGGCCCTGGAATTTTCCAGGTAAAGGAAGAGCTTATATTTCAAGTGTCACCCTGCCAACCTCAGCGAGGTGCTGGCTGCAGAAGCGCCGTGAGGGTCTTGGAAACTTTTGTGCACACAGAGCATTGCACCTTACTCAACAGCCCATTGTGGCTGGTTTCTGTGAGTTAGACAGGAAAGAATTTCTGATGTAAAATTCCACAGGTCTAGGGATGTGTCGATGGGAAACAAAAGTAATAGATACGAGGGAAGTTGTTAGAAATGCCAGAAGCTAGGAATAATCTAGTTACAAACAACCCCTCACCAAAGGGCTTGGGACCAATTCCTCCATACGTAATGCTTAGTTGTCCTTTTCTGACGATTCTAACCTTGTTAGTTTCTCCTTTTTTTTTTTTCTTTTCTTTTCTTTTTTTTTTTTGCAGAACCAGGATTGAGTTCAGGCCCTTGCGCTTGCCAGAGAAGTACTTATTCCACTGAGCCATATCCCCTGCCCTTAACCTTATTACTTTATTCTTTGTGGAATGAATTCCTAGGCATTTGAGACAACAGTGAGGGGCTAATGCCCATTCATCTAATTCAACAAATACTTACTGAACACTGAAAATGTAGCCGGCCCCGGGCTGTGCTAAGAAACAAGGAAATGTTTCCAAGTCCTCTGTCATTCTAGAGCTGCTGTTCACTTCATGCCAATTAAAAAAGATCGAGTACCTTAGATGAGACATCTGGGCCTTGAAACAGAAGAGGTGAATTCACATGTCTCCTCAATGAACTCAGAAAAGTGGCAGAGGAGTAAGATCTAAGGCAATCAAAGCAAGAAAAATTCAGAACCACGGCCCCCAGGTGCAGAGCCAAGCCCTTGCTTGTTTCCTAGAGAGCCCCAGGGACACCTGGGGCTGGAGCAGCCTCCCACTCCAGTGCTGGAAAGCTCAAGCCCTTAATGGGCTGTTAAAAGATCACCCTCCTTTATCACTTTTGCTCCGCACTTCATTTGTGTTGGGCTAACCAGTGATAGAGCTAGGTTGACAAGAGTGCTCAACAATGCAATGGGAAGGTCATTCATAAACACACGAGTGAATGGTGAGATGAGCCCAGGTACCTTTGAAAAGACCTCCCCTGAACGACATGCTTGATATTTAACTTGTGTCTGTCCTTTCATGGCTGACACTTGTTTTTTTTTTTTTAAATTTTATTTATTTATGTGTGTGTGTGTGTGGCCAGCTCATCCCACCAGGGGGCGGGGCTGGCTGG
>NDGM010566838.1:0-14546 GCA_002564305.1 Octomys mimax
TTCAAATATGCCAGTGCAGGACAACAAATAAAATAATATAATTCCTTGGTACATATGACACACTTGAGATTTGTAGCCTTATGTTTTTGACAAGCTGGAAGGATTTCTAGCCATTAGCTCTTCCAGTTCCTGTATGTTCCACTCCTTCCCCAGCCCCTGCAGGGTTCAGGAGCATCCAAGTTGGAAGCTCCTTAACGAGCTCACAGGCTCCTGAGGCGCCAGGCGCTGTCTTCAGTGCCTTTTCTCTCTGCCTCAGCTTGGTCTGTCTGCAGACTACTGACCCGTCTTTGAGTTGATTGGTTCTTTCCACGTTATCTCCAATCTGAGCTCACCTAGTAAAGTCTTCACATTCTAGTTATTGTATTCATTGTAAATTTTCCCTTCATTTAAAAAAAAATTTGTCTTCTATTTCTTGGATGAGATGTGTTTTCCCCCCCGGCATGTTTATAACTGCTGTGGAAGCGTTTCCGGGTCACTGCCCTACAGTCCTTGCTGGACGATTCCCACATCTGGTTCAGCTCAGTGTTGGCACCTGCTGACCCGAGCGCCTCACTCCAGTCGCGACTGCCGGGTTCTGGTAGGATGAGCAAGTATTTTATTCTATCTTGGATACTTGGACAATCAGGTCATAGAACTCTGTGTCCTATTTGATCTTTCTCTTTAGCAGGCGACCACCCTGTGTAGGTGCGGTGCAGTGCGCGGGTCTGGGAGGGCCGAGCTTTGGGCTCCGCACCTGACTCTCTGGCTCATTCCCCAGCTGGAGCAGCACTGGCTCATCACCTTCCCCTCCCCCACACCACCTGTGAAAGGCAGCCCTCGCTTGGGGGGCTGGCTCCTGCCGTGGGGGGGGCCACAACCACCGGGAGGGGGCAAAAGTCCAGGCCACACCACCTCCCGCTGCCTTCTGCTTCGCTGGTCCTGGGCAGAGGGGAGGAGGCTGGGCTGGGGTCTTTGGCTGTCAGCTGGGCCACCAGCACCGCACAGGGCTCTCTGCTTGGCCCGAAGGCCCACACGGGGTTTGGCTGTGCTGGGCCTGCAGGGCTGTCTTCCGCTCTGACCGGGGAGTGGCCTCTTTTTACTTTTGGACTGTGCTTGCGCGTAATGAGGAGGACAAGCACCTGCACGGGCAGCATCGGAAGGCAAGACCCCGGAGCTCGGAGCTCGAGCCCCTCGTGCCCACTGTTCAGGATGCCCCAGGTCACTCATTCTTATTCCAGGCTTTTCTCCTTGAAAGGAGCTGGAAAGGAAGGTGCTGACCTTCTTGGTTGGAGCCAGAAGTCTCTCCTTTAGCTTTTTCTCTCAACCCTTTTGTCAGGAAACAAAGTTCTCAGAGATCCCCTAAAATAGATGAGTGAGTCTTCCCAGGAGCCCTGGTCCTCGCGAAGGACGCTGCAGAGGAGCGTGGCTTTCGTAACTGCTCACATATTTTTAGGCTGTTATTAAAAGGAAAACACAGCAATAAAAAGATTCTCGCCGGCTTCGCAGACTCCCACAGCTGTGCCCAGGTCTGCAGCTCGCAGTCTCGGTCAAGGAGCAGAGCGTGGGCGCTGGGGCGGCGTCTGTCTGTCCTTAGCGCGCTGCTGACAGTCCGCACCTGACGCTCCTTCCGCACCCAGCTTCCTGGGAGCGAGGCCGGGTTCAGTTCCTCTGCTGGGCTGTAGAGCTGCAGAGCAGTTCTAAACCTCTCTCCACCCGCTCTGCTCCTCTGTAAAACTGGGACGCGCCACACAGGCTTCAGGGAGTGGCTGTGATGATTGGAGCAAACAGTGCTCCGTAAAGATGAGGGCGTGAAGGCAGAGAGTAGCCTTCAGCAAATGCGCGCTCAGTGGATGAAAAAGCAGCCGGGAGAGGAGCAGAGGCCAGCCTGCGGCCGCAGCCAAGAAGCATCACGCTCGGTTCTCACCCGCCGGACCCCTTGTCCTGCCCCTAAGACTCCCCCAGTGCTGCCACTGCCCGTGTTGCTCTGTACCCCAAAATATCCCCGTCCAAGGCCCCGGGGGATCGGCTCTCCTGCGGGAGGGCCTTGTCTCTTGCTGTGGCGATGTCCCTGTGAAAGTCACAGAACACTTTGAGGTCCCTGCCTTGAGCTGTACCCTGCAGGTTGATCAGAGACAAGGAGGGTGGCAGCGAGGACTGCGACAGGGCTGGAGGCTAGAGTGCTGCAGAGGCAGAGAGGGAGAGGTGGGCAGCCGGGAGCCAGCGCAGGACCTCTGCGGCCACACTAGCCAGTGCAGCCTTGTGGGGGATGTGCTGGGCAGGAGCTGGACGGGGGTTGGGGTGGGCTGCTTCCATCTTTGGGAAGACTGGAGGTGGTAACTGGCACCTCCTTTCCATTCGCTGCCCAGCTCGAGTGCCCCTAGTGCATCCCCCTCCCCTATGCAGTGCCAACCCACTCCTCTTCCATAGATCCCCATGAAACCAGTGACTTACTCAGCAGTAACAGGAATCAGTGCCACTACTGTCCCCAGAGCCACAGTACTTGTGTAGCTCCCTTTGTGGCTCATGGTCACAACATGTCCACTTGGCATCAAGGACAAGGTGCCACTCCCTTGGGTGTGGAGGAAGGGCCACCAGGCCAGGGTCCATTGGGTAAGGCTCACCCCTGCTCATCTCTGTCTGCCTGCAAAGCCTGTCTTCCCCATCCTTCCACTGGGAGAGGAGAGCTGGGAAGGGAGAGAAGCCAGCATTCGTGAGCCCGAAGGCAGGACTGAGGCGCTCACACTCTCCCATGCAGCGGTCACTCTGTGGCTACCCCAGTCTCCCAACTGAGACCCCCAGAGACCCAGTGCTCTGGAGCAGGGCTGTGGGCCACCCCAAGCATCACTCGTACCCAAAGGGATGAGCGCCAGTCTTGCTGCAGAAAGCAGCTGGCTCACAGCCCTGGGAAACATGCGCCATGTCCCACTCCTGCAAACAGGTTGTGTTATGTCAGCAAGCCGAGGCACTGGCCTGGGGCAGCACTCAACGCTATGCTCGGTGTGTGAGGGGCTCCATGCTGTATCCCCAGCACCCGAGGAAGACGCACCTGGCTCCCTGCCTTCAAGGAGCTGAAGCGCCTCTCCTGCTGTGTAGGAACTCCAGCCCAGATAGGGGCACCCTCAGCACCTCTCCTGCCCAGCTGACGCTGGTCACCCTGGGGCTCCAAGTGGCTGTGCTGCCTCAGGGATTTCAGCGAGGCCTGCTGCTCTCCTTCAGCTGTGTGCAGCCTGCAACCAGTCAGGTGCACGCTCGGGGGCATCCACTGCGTGCCTGCTGCTCCTGGAGCATTTCGGGTGCTGTCACAGCCACCACAATCTGAGTGGCTCCTCCACAACAGAAACTATCCTCCCACTGTTCTGGGAGTGGGGACACCTCAGACCAAAGCATAGGCAGATTCTGGGTCTGACGAGGACCCGCGACAGCCTGGATCTCAGGTGACCACGTGGCCCTGTGCGCCCCAATGCCAGAGGGCAGAGGACCTCTCTGGGTCCGTTACAAAGGCAGCACCTCCTGAAGGCTTGCGTTTGCAATGTGTGAGCCGGGGGCTGTGAATATCCAGTGCGTAGCGTTCTGCTCTGGCTCCCCACACTTGCGCCCACTTCTTGTAAACTGCATTCATCCTCTCCAGTGGTCTTCAAAGACCCCACTTATTGTGAACCCTGAAATCTAGATGCAGGATTTAAAAAAAAGAATAAAAATTAGAAACAATACAGAATCAGCAACATGCGATGCAACAACCATTGATGAATTCCCATCATCTTGTTTTTTTGAAATTCTGTAGTGTGCTAATGTTTTTTCACTATTTTTTATTCTCTGAGCCCTGAAATCTAACTTCATCTCTGTGCTCTCCAGGTCAGCACGGACAGCTCTAGGTAAATCACTTTCCAGCTGTGGCCACAGGAAGCCATGGGAGCTTTGAGCTCCTCAGGCACAGCTGGGCCACAGCTGGGCAGACGTCCCCACCCCAGAGAGAGGAAGCACAGAGAAGCAGAGCGAGGGGCTGGGGAGCCCACAGGCAACCGCAGTGGGGTCTCACAATGCCCCCTTTGTCTGCCCTACTGTGGGGCGGGGGTCCAGCCCCTGAACCCTCTGCGCTGAGCCCCACCTCTGCACCCGCTGGGCGCCAGCCGTGCCCTCGCAGCTCCCAGACAGATTTGGGCTCCTTAGACTGTGAAAGGCCCTGCACTGTGGCCTTCGCTAGAAGCCATCTGGCCTGGTGACAGTGAGGTACATGCCCTGTTTGATGCCCAGGAGGCGCTCCAGTGGTGTAGGCAGCACCCCAAGCTCAGACCTCCAGGCCCTGATGCCCAGTGGCTGCCCTCTCTGAGGTGGTCTCGCAGCTACTCCAGCCCGCGAGTTTTCTCCCAAGCATGCTTTCTAATCGTTTGCATCAAGAATAGGCAGGAATCTCCCCCATCTGTAGGTTCCTGTTCCTTTTCTGCATAAGTATTCCATCCTTCATGCACTTCTTTCCCCTTGTTGAAGCTGCTTCCCTCCCCGATGTGTCTCATGTGGCTGCAGAAGACTGGGCAGGGTTTCTCCAGGGGAGCTGTGAGGGGAAGCTGGCTGTCACCCTCCACGCTGGGCTCAGCATCACCTCAGTGGATGCCCAATTTCATTGCTCACACTGAGCCCTGGACACAGACCCAGGCCAGCCAAGTCTGTCACCGTTTTACAGCCATGATTGTCCAGTAGCAGCTCCTGGATCCCAGGCACTTGTCAGGTGGCCCTCGGCCTCCCACTGGGCGCCACTGGGACTCCTGCTTGTCCTCTGCTGTGCCCTCCTCCCCTCCCGAGTCCACAGCAGAGGCAGCAACCCACTCATCTCGGGTGCTCCAGCCTCTCCCAGAGCCACATTCTTAAGTATTTGTCACAACAGTGCCCCCCCATACCAATTTCTGTACTAGTCAGTTCTCGGTGCTGTAACAAAAATACTACTGCCTGAGTGGCTTAGGAGCAATAAGAATGTATTTGTCACCATTCTGTAGCCAGGAGATCCAAGGCCAAGGCACAGACAATCCTGTGTCTGTCTGGAAAGCTCACCTCCTGGTCACACAGTGCCCTTCTCGATGCATGCACGTGGCGGAAGGCAGACACGCTCTCTGCAGCCCCTTTGTAAGGGCACTGATGGCATTCACAAGGGCCCCAACCTCAGGATCTAATCATCCCACATACCCCTGCCAGTGCTGCCACTTGGTTAGGGTCTCAGGGCCTGACCTTCTGAGGAGAGGCAGGCCTGTAGTCTGTAACACTGGTGCCTTGGTTTTCTTTGGGACTGTGAGAACTTGCTACCAAGGCAGCATCTTTCTTTTTTGGCAGAACTGGGGGTTGAACTCAGGCCCTTGAGCTTGCCAGACAAGCTCTTATTCTACCGAGCCATCTCCCTGGCCAGTGTAGCATCTTGAGTCAGTACAGATTTACCTTACAGTTCTGGAGGTCAGGACTCCAAAGTGGGTTTTACGGGATATCACAGAAGTGACCTTCTGGAGACTCTGGGGGATGCCAGTCTCCCCGACTTTTCCAGCTAGGAGCTGTGTTACCCTATCAGCGGCGCCCCGTCCCTGATCATTGCCCTGGGCCAGGCACACAATTCCAGGTCATCTATCTTTCCACTTCAAACTCTTTAACTTGATACCTGCAAAGCCCCTTTGCCACATAAATAAGGCAGGGATAGGTCCTAGGTACTTGGGACACAGACGCCTTTAGGGGTCATCATCCTGGGGCCACACCAGCACTGTAAGGTAGCCTTTCCACAGCCTCAGGGGGCCAGGCAGGGCTCAGAGGCAGGGTGGTGCCTGTCCTACCTCCAGCCTCCCCTGACAAACACCCTGCTGAAGAGGGAGGCAGCACAGAGCCATCGTTCTGACGGGGCTCTGGCAGCCAGGGCCCACATCACCTGCTCTCACAGCTGAGGAGGTCTCCAGGCCCGCCCCAGCCAGCTTCCCACGGCTGCTGCCTTTACGGGGTGTGCTCCCTCCAGGCCCTTGTAATTGCTAAGTGAGGTTACAAGTTTCCTGTCACTGTAAAGTTTAACAAGCTGAAGCTCCTCGTAAAAAGCGAAGCCTTTCCCTGTGCAGCTGTGTGAGCACAGAGCACTAGCGGGTCTGGGTGGAACGGCTGCCCCAGCTACAGCCTGCGCCCCACTAGGGCCCCCCAAGTGTGAATTCCAGGAACACTGGGCACGGGCTGGGAGGTGGGGCTGGGAGCCAGGCTCCCCGAGAACCCGCTGGAGCCCTGTGCCCATGCTTGCCGGCCCCGCTCCCACACAGGAGAGAGCAGGATGGCCCGGCTTCCCGTCCCCCGCGTGCACAGGGCAGGCATGCGACCAGCCCTTTGGAGCCGTGGGGAGGGGCCCTGCCTTCTCAAGCAGATTAAAAGATATCAATCGTGCTGACCCTAGAGGCACATGGAGGTTCGAGGAGGCCTGGAGTGTGTGGGGCAAGAAGTGTGAGTCTTGCGGGCAAGTGAACAGCGAGCCTTGGTCACTGGGATGCTGCCCATGGCTCCCTGGGGCCACATAACCTCCGACCTTTGTGCTCTTCCTGATGCCCTGGATGCCCTACAGGGCCAGGCAGACCCAAGGCTCCAGGCAGCTGTGGTGGTGCAGCTGCATGTCCACTCTCACCACACCTGGTATTCCTGAGCATGGCCAGGGCCACCCACGGCCAGGGCTGAGGTGGCAGGTGCAGGCACAAGGGCCAGAGGTGGCCCCCTCTGTGACCCTCATTTCAGTCGGCCATCCTGGCCTTGGAAGGCACTGTGAACCACCCCAGAGCTGGAGAAGAGGGGCCTTTCCTGGAAAACAGGTCAGCCTGCCAGGGCGCGAGTCACAGGAAAATGACAGCCATCCCCACCAACCTTCAGTCACTGATTGGGATAAACACAGTGGGATTAGAGAAACCACCAAAATTCCAGCTTGATGGGGATGAAACAACGTCCGTAAGCCTGGAGCATCACTCCCTCAGCTAGCAGCGGAAAAGCTGCTGAATTCCCAGAGGAGTGTGGCGTCCTCTCCTCGTAGGCCCGGGGCCTCGTGCAGCTGTGGACCACAGCAACCTCATCACACTGTCCTCACTGCAGCCAAAGAGGAGCCAGGGCTGCAGTCCAAGGGGTGGGGGCACCTCACATGCAGAGCGGCTCATGCTCCGTGTGCTGGGCCATCAGGACCCCAAAAGTGAGTCAGCCCCGACAGCTCCCTGTCGGAAAGGGATGGCCAGAGGGGATGGTGTGACTGAAAGGGGCAGTGTGTGCGTCAGTGAGCCTGCACTGCAAGAAGAGACTACTACCAGCAGTCACACAAAAATCCCAAGTTGGCTCCCGGCCCCCACTTCCTAGAGCCTCAGAGACCGAGGCCATGGTGCATCCCGCAGGCCCCCAGGTACGGAGCCACCCTCTCCACCCTCCTCTCTGCTCTCTCCTCTCTGCCCCTTCCTTTCTTTTCCCTTTTCCCAGTGCCTATTTGTTGTGCATGGTGCCCTCCTCAGGGTAGCTGGCACCTTCCAGAACACGTCTTCATCTTACCAGCATCGTCTCCTCCCCTCCCCCTTCCTCTCTTGGCCCCCTTCCCCTCTGCAGAAGATCCACCCCTACATCTCACTATCCCTCTTTTATTTTGCCTACAAATTATTCAAGTTTATCCTTTTTATGGCAGAGTAGTACTCCATTGTGTGTAAATATCAGCTTCTTTATCCTTTTGCCCACTGATGAGTGTGGCACTTGCTTCTCGGCCATCAGGAGTCCAGTACCCATGGATCACCGGAACATGCTGTGCTTAGCTCTCAAGAAGACCCAGAGGGAAAGAGCTGGCTGAGTGGACTTTATCTGAGAAACTTCTGCCCTGGCTTGCACAGTGGCTGCCCTAGCTACCCTGCAGCCAACAGTGAAGAGGCCCCCCGCATCCTGACAGTGGGCAGCAGACAGTGGGCAGTGGAGAGCAGGAAGTGGGCAGTGGGCAGCGGGCAGCAGGCAGCAGACAACAGACAGTAGGTAGCAGACAGTGGACAGTAGATGCTTTCTTCTGTCCCAGGAAACTGCCCTTGTGGCCGAGGTACTGAATACAGGGAGGACCAGGCATGGGCCCCTGGGGCTGCACCTTTTTCTGACACCAGCTTTCTGAGCACTACTGAGACACCCCACCCCACCCCCACCCCCGTTCCCATAATCCCCAGCCCTGCATGGCTCATGGCTCCTGTCTAACAGGACATTCATGCCAAGCCAGAGGGGGTGGTTGGAGGGTGGGGGACACTTCCACCGAGGAGACGGCTCTAGGGAGCAGGGCGATCTGGGGGTTTCCTCAAGGCTGTGCTCTAGAGATCAGCAAGGGCTTGAGGTGCTGGTGATGATCCAGGAGGGGGCAGCATCACCGTGGGGCCTGTTATGTTTCCTAGGGGTAGGGAACAACATTTCTTCACTTGAGAGCTGGGGAATGGAACCCAGGCCCTTACCAGAGTGAAATCCTCAGCCCTTTTCTACCTTTTACTTTGAGACTGTGTCTCACCGAGTCACTAAATTGTCCAGGTTGGTCTTGAACTCAAGATCTTCCCACCTTGGCCTCCCACAGTGCTAGGGTGACAAGTGCGCACTATCTGGAAACCACTTGTTTAAAACTTTTTGACCTGGACACAGACACAGCAGAGGTCGAGGTGTCATTTTATAGTAAAAATGCAAACACTGATTGTAAAATGATGTGGACACAGGATGACATGGTGGGCCTGCGAGCCCAGCAAGGTTCCGTCTATGCTCCCATCTGGCAGAAGTGAGGGAGGCCGGCCTGTGCGCGACAGCTCAGTCTATCCTGCAGTCCTGTACTTTCCCTTGTGTTTTATACCCCAATAAAATGTTAAGGTCTGTTGAGTCCAGGGCTCGAGGGGCAGAGTGGGGAATGGCACAGCTTGTGAGTGCCGTGTGTCTCTGGATGATGCAGCTGGTGGCGGGGCCAGGGGACCAGTGAGGGGGCAGGGCAGCTGCCAGTGCTGGGAGACAATGGTGTGCGGAGTGCGCGGGTGGCAGGTGAGGCTCCGTCCCCTGAGGAGGGGAGCTGCACAGGAGCTGTCTGGACCTTCATTAAATAACAGAAAGAGAAATGAACCAATTCCCGGCCGTGGTCATGGTCAGTGACTTCTCCAAGGACAGAAGTCAAAAGCTGCGCTGCAGAAGGGCCAGTAGCAATCCGATTAATTCCCCTGGATAAAGCCTTTAATCTAACACATAACAGAAAATTCTTGTTTTTCCATTAAAAACAATACGTTGGCCCCCAGGTCGGCTGCCAGAGCCTTAATGAGATCCCTTTCCCACCCGGGAGGCTGAATTGGACCTTTGTTCTTCGCAGCACGGGGTCAGGAGATTGCTAGTTTGGCTGCAAGGCCAGTTGGGGGTATTTGCCCTGATGGGGAGCAGGAGGCTGGATGTGACATAAATTGCAGGAACTTCTCAGTGACCTCAGCTCAACCCAGAGGCCACAGAACTGTGGGGAGAAGGCTGTGGGAAGACCTGCTAGGCCCCCGCCTGGGAACAGGTCATGGTGGGAACATCCCTGGGTGGGAACACCACAGGCCGGGGTCCAGACCGTCCCCACTGTGTCACCCACCCACCAAGTGACCTTGGCCACATTCTGGCCAGTCTACTAAGTCTGGGGTCCTAGCAAGGCTGGTGACCCACAAGAATCAAGTCCCGGGCACAAGCTTCCTGATGTTGAGACAGAGTGACTGACCCGTGCAGTGCCAGGCTGGTCAGCCTACCTGCTGTGGGAGGAGGTGGAGAGGGCATTTGCAACATCCAGAAGCAGCTGGGGGACACTGATGGCAGCACACAGGAAGTGCTCACCTCAGACTGCTGACAGAAGGTGACTTTCTAATGAGGGACTTGGCAGTCCCAAAACATCCTGGAGGCATGGGGGCCACTGTTCACCTAACCCACAGCCCAGGATAGAGACTTGGTGCTTCAAGTGAATGTAGGATGCACTGCCCGGGAGCCGAGTGCACATGGGGGAGTAGGGACAAACCCACCCTGCCCGCCATAGCTTCAGGGGAGGCTTCCGCCAGGAAGCGGCAGCACGGGACAGAGCCGGGTCTGTCTGGTGGGTCAGCGGAGACCTTTCTAGATTCAGGTCCCATCATCCCCACTGCATCTCCTGAGACAGCTCAGTGACCAGGATGCCCCTGGGAGCAGGCAGGGAAGACTTGTGGCCTCGTGACTCTACCTGACCTGTGAGGAAGACTTTGGGAGCCAGAGAGGGCAAACCAGGTGACCCCACGCCAGCATGGGCGCTGCACGGCCAAGCTTCATTCCCACTGGATATGGCCCAGCTGACACCTCAAAGCCAGGCCTGCAGGGCTGCTGAGCTGCAGCTGTCCCTGCTTTCACGTAGGTGAGAGCCACCAGGCAGCCACCAATACAGGCCACAGGCCTTGGACCTGAGAAACTACTTTCGAGGTAGTTTTATGGTGGCCATAATTCCTGGGGCTGGAAGTCGCACCTCAGTTAACGAGGTGTCATCTGAGGGGCATCCAGGACGGGCCTGGCTGTCTGACGGGCAGACCTAACTCACAAACTCATGCCACCCCGCACAGCGTGTGTCCAGCCCAGTCACCTCCTGTCCAAGCTGGTGGACGCAGGAGATTGCTTGTGGGAAAGCATCTGAAGCAGTGACCTGTGAAATCAGGAGCAGCAGGATGAAAACATTTTGTCACTGAGAAAATATGTTTATGCTTATTAGAACAACATTCTTCAGACTCATGTAAAATAAACACACTGGGCTGAATGTTGCTGCAAGGACTGCACTTTCAAAAGGAGAGGAAGGTATGAAATTGTGGTCGGGAGTTGGCAAGGATGAAAAATTACTGCAGGATTCGCTTCTTGTGCTGCAAACTGGAAATTCAGAGATGTGGGGCACCGCCGCAGAAGTCCAAACTTCTAAACGAAATTTATTATTTCTGTAAAATCTGGAAATAACATCTTCAGGGATAACAAGTACAGAGAAAACATGATTTCAGCCTCGATACTTGGTCTCCTTACAGACGGTTTTCATTAAGAAGGGTTTTATAAAAATGATAAAAATGTTACAGTTTGCTAAATTAAGTCTGAAGCAGCTCTATTTAATAATCTTGTGCATTTTAATCATTTTTTGAAAAGCCTGACATATTGAAAGAACTTTAGTCTTGGACACCTCTAAAAATGAAGGAAGAATTAGAAAAAGAAATACTCCCCACTCAGTTCTCATTGTTTTGCGTGTTTCTTAACTAGAACTCATCCTCCATGACAGTTGGTGCCAGGAGCAACATCTGAGGCCTCTCAGAGCTTCTGCACTGAGGTGGGGGCCAAACGGCAACAGGGCCTCTTGTTCAATCATCTCTTGGGAGCCAGAGCAGAAGAGATGACCACTCTGCCTCCACCTCCTGCCCCATGATGCAGTGTGCTTGGGAATGTAGCTAGGTGGAGTGGGAGAGGCTGGGAAGAGGCAGAGGGATAAGTCAGATGCAAGTGAGCTTGGAGCACTCCAGGGAGAGCTGCTGCCAGACAGCAGCAGAGGGAGGGGGCTTCTGGAGACTCCACAGGAAGGTCTTACTGTTGAGAAGAAGGAGGAATTTGAAGGACAGCTTCAAAGGAAGGAAGGTGATTTGTAAGAGTAATGGCCGCAGGCTACAGAGATCCAGGGCTTTCTAGCCAAAGGCATCTAGAACCAAGATGGGATGAAAGGAAGGAAGGATGGATGGATGGATGGATGGATGGATGGATGGATGGATGTGTGGGTGGATGGATGGAGGGATGGATGGTTGGATTGGATGGATGGATGGATGGATGGATGGATGGATGGATGGATGGATGGACAGGTGAGTGTATGGGTGAATAGCTGGGTGGGTGGGTGAGTAAATGGGTGTGTGGATGAATAGATGGATGGTTGAGTAGATGAGGGTGTGGATAGATGGATGGATGAAGAGATGGAAGGATGGATGGATAGGTAAAGTTTGGGTTCTTAGTTGCCTGTCATGATGGGAGGGCAGGTGCTTAACTTGACAATGCACCACTACTTGGCAAGCCCTGAGTTCAGTGTGGCACGATTTTGCCCAGTCATCATCATAACCATCAGTTTTAGGTGAGAAGATAAGGACTAAGAGGGGCAGTATGAGTCAGGCAGCAGGACAGCCCCCTGAAGACTCAGCTGAGTTTCCAAAGTCTGTGATCTGCCCTGGAACACTAGCTCTCTGTGAGACCATGCCCAAGCATGTGAACATTTTTGTTGTTAAAAGATAATGGTTTTGCTTGGTGGAAAGTTCTAGAATGTAGCTTTCCTGGCCTTTATCCTGTGGATTTTTCCATGGCTTTATGCTGCCCAGATCAAGGACTGGGAAGCTTGGGAGAGACCAGCCGTGGCGAGAGGCAGTTGGAGAAGCACCAAGAAAAGAGTTCCAGAACATCAAGAATCAGAGGGGAGGGTGGTGCTGCAGGTTGGAAGGCTGGCGATGGGTGCTGGGTGCTGGGAAAATGCTCCCTCTGTGGGGGGCCCAAGACCTGGGGGGCTGAAGAAGGAGCATGGGAACCTTCCTCTGGCCTTGGAAGACTTTTTTTTTGGTTTTCTTCACAAGCACTGCTGGATGGGAAGACAGGAAGCAGCAAATGTGACCAGGATGCCTGGGGCACTGCAGGGGCTGCGTGGGTGAGTTCCAGAAGGCCTGTGCCCACCCCATTGCCTTCCTCACTCCTGGACAGCCATTTTACCTCTCCCCAGTGTGTGTCCTGCTCCTAAAGTGGAGCCAACACTCTCTCCACCTGGAGCCACCATGAGATTGGGTTAGAAGTGAGCGTGATTTGTCACCAAAAAGCCATGAAAGGCCCACAGTGCTGCCGGGGCCCAGGATCCTCTCCAAGCTGCAGGGTGAACATGCTCGACTCCCCCTCCTCATCCTCCAGGCTCCTGGGCATGGGCCAGCTTCCACCCGCCACTCCCAAGTCTGCACTTCTGCCTGCACTCCCCAAGCCAACTCGCTGACCCTAGAAACGTTGGAGGCAGGAAAGGGACAAAGCACAGCCTTGGCATGTTGCCAGTCATGAGAGACTGGCGCGGTGTCTACCAGAGACCATTCAAAGGCAGCTGGGTCCCACTGAGGTCATGAGACCTGTAGGAGGTATGGTCACCTCTGGCGACACACTGCCACACAGTTACCTCATCTTTCTCCCCATTTTAATGACCTTACTAAAGATTACTTAACTGCAAAGTGAAACCATCCCTAGGCTACTAAGTAGGATATGACTTAGGATCTGAGAGCAGGGTGGTCTATGGGTGGACAGCATCTGTACAGATGGCACTCCTGGGCTGGGGTCATGGCAGGTCACCTGGTGTGGGCCTAGGGCTGAGAGAAGCAGGCCTCCCCCAGGGTGCTGGCTCTGCCCCTGGCTGCCCCTGCCCTGGTGGTCAGGGCCAGAGTCTGCATCACACACAAGCGAGTGGTGGCTGAGGGCCCGGGAGATGGGCTGTCCCTCACTGTCCAGCTATTGCCTTCCCCACTAACTGAGCAGACTTGATGGCTGGTCCTCTGCCCAGAGTGCACACTGAGTCCCAGGCATGAGGCCAGGCTTGTAACTCCTCTGTGCATTGAAAGACCTTGCATCTCCATCTTGTTCCCATGGCTGCCCAGGGACCTTGTCAGTCCAGCATATCATGGAAAGCCAGGGATGACCAGTGGCCAGGTGTGCCTGTCCCCTGGCTACCAGCTGGGTGATTCCATGGATGCAGAAATACAGCTTGACTCCTAGTGACCCCTTGCTGGGTCACAAGACTACCACTGTCTCGCTACCAGGTTTCTTCTGGGATTCAGGTGGGAGCCCCTGGGAAACTTTGGCTGTGTGCACCTCCTGGGGCCACAGGGCTCCCACCGGAAAACTGCAGCCTGCTCCTTGTGGTTCTCAGATTCCCAGGATGCACTGGGAATGCTTAGGACGCCGTCCAACTCCTGTCTGAGTGTTGGCTCACCTGAGAAAGGGTGACATGGAGTCCCAGGGGCCTGGGGAAAGGGGCAGACATTCTACAGATGTGGAAGCCCAGAGTTTCTTAGAGGAGGTGCTGTGAGCTGCAGGTTGGGGCTGGGCCACGGGCTGGTAGTTCTCCCTGCCAAGGTGAGCCTACCCAGTGGGCCGGACACTCACTGTGAGACATCAAGGGCAGCCTGCTCCTGCCTGGTGGCACAGGAGCCACACGAAGAAAAGAATTTCTGCTAAACACCAGAGAGGAACCCAGGGGTTTAGGTTCACTTGGATGTCATTAAAAACAAGCTGGTGTGGGTTTGTCATTTGCTACTACAAATTACTCAGCTTTCTGCTGCCATAAACACCCCTGTACCCCGATTCAGTGAACTAAAATGCGAAGTGGGATGCTCCCTCCCCCACCCGCAGGATGCTATGTCTCTTAAGAAGGCTGTTTACCAACTTCCGCAGGCAGCGTGCTCCTGGGCAGACCTGGGTCAGGGGTGCCAGGCAGCTGACACCCCAGGTCCTGCGGTGAGGGATCTCATCCCAGCCCTGCACCCAGGAATCTTGTTGGTTTTGTTTTGTTTTGTTTTGTTTTTCTTTTCTGT
>NDGM010567054.1:0-10254 GCA_002564305.1 Octomys mimax
GAGATTTCTTAACTAGCTGACTTTATTTTCATTGTTTTTTTTTTTTTTTAGACACGTCTCACTATGTAGCCCAGGCTGGCCTTGAACGTGCAGCAATCCCCCTGCCTTGGCCTTGTGCTGGATCATAGGCTTGCACCACCACTCCTGACCAAATTAGCTAACTTTAGTATCATCTAGTCAAAAGAAAAAGTGAGCTATGTGAGTCATTTAAAGTTTCCTTGGGCTGGGGAGATAGCTCAGAATAAGTGCCTTGCCTGGTAAGCTCAGGGTCCTGAGATCAATCCCCGGTACTGGGGGAAAAAAAAAGTTTCCTCGTACCCATACTGAGGGAAAAGAGTGTAGATGTGCTGGGTATTGTGGTGCCACCCCTATGATCCAGCAAGTGGGCAGGCTGGGGCTGGAGGTTGCAAGCTTGAGTCTAGCCTAGGCAATTTAGTGGGCTCTTATCTTAGTATAAAAAGTATAAAAGGGGCTGGGGTGTAGCTCAGTGGGGAGTTGCGAAGGCCTTGGGTTTAACCTCTACTACTGGAAAAGGAGTGGGTGAGCTCTGTTTTAATATCTTTAATGTGTCCAAGATGCTGTCTATCTTTGATGTAGATCTGGTGGCAACGATTTGTTGAGCCATAGTGCTTTTCTCTGGGAGGTGACAGAGTTTGCAGTATGAGAGCTTTCCATGCTTAGCACGTGCTGTTCCCATACGGCCAGTACCAAAGGGCCACATATGACCGGTGGCTCTGTCTGGGCCTGGGCTGCAAGAGCCAGGGGATCGGCTGATGTCCCAGTGGTGGGGCAGTGCAGCATCCTGTGTGTCCCTTCTCTGTGCTGTTTATTCTGGTTCTATCTCATCTGTCATACAGACTGGGCCCTTGCCCCTGTGTGAGCTGTGGGGTCCCTGTGACCCCAGCCTCTCTCCCTGTCTGTCTTTCCTTTTTTTGGTCTTTCCTAATGAGCTGCTTCTGCCTGTGAGAGACTCGGTTGTGCTGTTCCTCCCTGCTAGGCTGGCCAGGCTACTATGTTTCCGTGTGCTGTTAGTCTGGATAGTGGGGGCACCGGTGCTGCTTCTGCTTTTTTAATGATTGAACGCAGGCCCTTGCACTTGCCAGGGAAGTGCTTATTCTGCTGAGCCATCTCCCAGCCCCCATTCCTCCTTTTTTAAAAACTATTTTTGAAGCCTTAGACTTGAACCCTGGGCCTCAAGAGTGCAAGACAAAGGCTCCCCAGCTCAGGTGCTTCTCCAGCCTTTCCACCCCCAGCTTGCTTGTTCTTGGTTTCACCCTTGTTTATTTGGGGAACATCTGTGCTGAGCAGCTGCTCTAATGCTGAGCTGTACCCAGCCCCTCACAAACAGTGATGAAAGCTTTCAGAGTTGAGATACGCCCGCTGTTTATCTTGCCCAGACTTTAGCTGGCTGATGGACTCAGACTTGAGGTGTTGAAGGGTTATCCCCCTGTTCTCTGGTGTGCATTTCTGAAGATGGCTCTGAGGGGCTTTGATGCCCTGGGCTTTTTTCACAGCCTGATTTTCCATGTCTGGAAGCTTTGCAGTCTGTCCTCAGTGCTCCGTGATGCTGCAGTGCCGTGGCAGGGGGTGCCAGGCCAACACCTGCTCATGGTCCTCATGGAGGGCAGCTGGGTGGGCCCTGGGTTCTGTCCCTGGCTGGCCTATGATGGGGAGCCCCAAATTGCCTCCTTCCTTTGGTTCACATGTAATGTGGGCAGGGCTGTGGTCTGGGTTTCCTGCTGTCATGTTGGAGGTGCCTGATCCCCGTGTTGGTGGCTGGGAGCCCTGTGGGCCGTGAGTACAGGTGGATGTCATCTGCAGTGTCCCTGAGATGGAGCCTGCACACCTGAGTGATGGGCACTGTGTAGGGGTCCTGAGGGTGACCGGACCAGGAACTTGGTAGCTCTTGGCAACTTCACCACTGGCTGAGTCCAGCCTGGTGTGCTGGCTTTCTGTAACGCCCACTACCCTGGGCTTGCCTCACGTATCCCTTTGCATGAGGGCCCCAGCCCAGCTAGCCGTGGCCAGTTAGTGGCCAAGGAAGCTTGTGCTGGCTGTGGCCTTGCTTCAGGAGCCTGTAGCAAGCTGGACTCTGGCCTGAGCCCTATGTCTGGTGGCTGCACTGACTTGCAGTGAGAGTAGGAGAGCCCTGGACGGTGATGCGTGTGTTCTGGACTTGGGGGCCTTGCCAGTGCTCTGTGGCCCGGGAGGAGGTCACAGGGACTCATGCCTGGGGAGCAGCTGTCTGGAGGGGCGGTGCGGGCCAGGGCCTGGGTCCCTGTGGCTGCCGTGCGGCCCCATGCACAGTCTTCCCCCAGGTGGTGCAGAAGCTGACCCAGATGGTAGGGAAGAATGTGAAGCTGTATGACATGGTGCTACAGTTCCTGCGCACGCTCTTCCTGCGGACCCGGAATGTGCATTACTGTACACTGCGGGCGGAGCTGCTCATGTCCCTGCATGACCTCGATGTGGGTGACATCTGCACTGTGGACCCCTGCCACAAGGTGTGTGTGCCCCGCTCACATCTTAGGCTCTGCTGCCTGTGCAGCCGCTGACCCCCCCGGAGATTCTCTGAGGACCTGGGCCTTGCCCCTCCCCTCACTGCCCCCAGCCCTTCCTCTGTGCCAGGCAGTGCAGGCTGCCCAGCTCCCACTCGTTACTGCCAACGAGCACTGGGGTGCTCTGAGAAGGGGTGGCAGCCACTCACATCATCCTACACTGTCCTGCTCTGAGCCTTGCTGCTGAGTGGGCTGCGTGCTCACATGTGGGCTGCAAGGAGACCTCCTCCTGGTGCTGCCCTGACCTTGCAGCGCTCTCCCTGGGGAGGGCACCCCTGCATCTCCAAGATGCAGGCTCAAGCACCTTCAGTCTGTATGTATCCTCCGGACTTGGAGGGAGTGGCACTGGGTTACTTGTCAGTGTGTGATAGGTAAGTGACAAGGCAGATAGTGACCTGGGCCTGAGCCAGTCTGCCAGTCCCCTGGGCCAGCATGGTGGCCCCCAGGGTGCTGCCATCTTCCTGCCCACCTGGGCCCCTGGGCTCTGGGAATGGACTGGGCTGTACCCTGGGACGTGCCCATGTCTGCCTTCATTTCTGCTGCCCACGAGCTCGCAGCTCTCAGGGCGCCTGGGCACTGGCCACATGGAGTGAGTGGGGAGGGCTGTCTCTGAGGGCCTGGGCCTTGCCTGACTCTGTGCCTCTCCCTGCAGTTCACATGGTGCCTGGATGCCTGCGTCCGAGAGCGGTTTGTGGACAGCAAGCGAGCCCGGGAGCTGCAGGGGTTTCTTGATGGTGTAAAGAAGGGGCAGGAGCAGGTTCTGGGGTGAGGACTGACCCCGCCGCCAGGGCCCCCATTCCAGGGTGCTTTTTGGAGAGTCTGGTAGCACAGGGACCCCATGTCTCTGGAGTGTGGGGTCACAGCTCCTTGGGGTATGCAGCTTAGGGGACCTGCTCTGAGCTGAGGTGTGGTCTGGGGAGCCCATCCTGGCTCCTGGTGCCTGCAGACTGGTTTGTGAATATAGTATATAGAATACGCCATGGAGCGTAGCCCTGCCAGGGCTCAGAGCTAGCATTAGCAGGTCTGGGCCAGCTTCTCAGAACCAAAGCCTGACCATATGTTCATGTAACTTCCTAACTCTAGCTTGAAAGATGTCAGTCAGTCAGTTAAGGATAGATTATGAACCTTAAGCTTTTCAGTGACAGATATCTGGGCTCGAATCTGCCTGCTCTGTGCAGGAGGCTGCTTCCAGGGTCCGTCCCCCTAGTGCTTGGCTGCCCTTCCGCTGGGCCCTGGGCATGGGCTGGGCTGGCACTCTGGGACGTGCCTGTGTTTGTCTTCATTTCCGCTGCTCATGAGACTGCGGCTCTCAGGGCCCCTGGGCACTGGCCACGTGGAATGAGTGGGGAGGGCACGCCAGGGTGTGTGCCAGGGTGGGACAGCCAGACCCCAGCTAATGCTGAGAGCTGTTCTTCCAGAGACCTGTCCATGATCCTTTGTGACCCCTTCGCCATTAACACGCTGTCACTGAGCACCATCAGGCACCTGCAGGAACTGGTCAGCCAGGAGATGCTGCCCAGGGTGAGTGCAGGCGTGGCTGGGGCGCGTGGGGGCTGGGATTAGCAGTCCTGGCATCTGTCCCAGGGGCAGTGGGTCCCCAGCTGCATGGTGCACAGGGTCAGTGATGGACAGCCCATCCCCAGTGAGCTGTTGAGGCCTGTTTCCCCACAGGACAGCCCCGACCTCCTGCTCCTGCTCAGGCTGCTGGCGCTGGGTCAGGGGGCGTGGGACCTGATCGACAGCCAGGTCTTCAAGGAGCCAAAGATGGTATGGATCCCAGTGGGGCTGCCCTACACTCTGTTTCTTGGGGGGGGGGGAGGGCAAGGCAGGCACCTCTGGTCCCACAGTGTCACCCCAAAGGCTTCCTTTTGAAAAACACCCGCTCAGGCAGGTTTTGGCTGGCCATGTGATGGTGCCAGGTGGGGGCTCAGGTTCACAGTGCTGGGTGGGGGGCCCTGGACCACAGGATCTGGAGGAAGTGTGAGGGGTAGCCCTGTGCGGGTAGGCACAGGCTCAGGGGCCCCCCTCCTCAGGAGGTGGAGCTCATCACCAAGTTCCTGCCGATGCTCATGTCCTTTGTGGTGGATGACCACACATTCAATGTGGACCAGAAGCTTCCAGCCGAGGAGAAAGCGCCAGCCATGTACCCCAACACGCTTCCTGAGAGCTTTACCAAGTAGGGCCTGGGAGCCGCAGTGGGAATGTATGGGTGGCTGCTGGGCAGGGCCCGCCATGGCCTGCATCCTGTCCTGTCCTGGCCCAGGTTCCTGCAGGAGCAGCGCATGGCCTGCGAGGTTGGGCTGTACTATGTCCTGCACATCACCAAGCAGAGGAACAAGAACGCACTGCTGCGCCTGCTGCCGGGGCTGGGTAAGTGCCCTGGCCTCAGCTCGCCTTGCCTCCAGCTTCCCAGCTCTTTTCACTGGGAGGCCCAGATCTACAGGCTGCAGGAGGAAGAGCCTCTTTGCCTCTGTGGCTGTCACTCTGGGACGGTGTGTGGCACATGCAGGTGCTGGCATCCACTGGTGACAGAGTGGGCTCTCTGGGTGCATGGGGGACTGAGAGTACCTCAGGTGGAAACTTCAAGCTAGGAAGAGGCAGAGGGGTCCCACGGGCCCATCAGGGACAGTGGCCTTGGGAACATCTGTGTCAGCAGGTGACAGGCTCTGGTTTCTGCTCCCTTGGACCGTCCAGGTTGTGTGTAGGTCTTGCCAAGTGTGTTTGTTTCCCAGATTTCTGTATGGAGGAAGCCATCTGTGGATATTAATTTGAACATTCGGGGCTGCCCTCCGGCTACGTCCCACATGCTCTCTGGCTCCTGTGGGCATCGGGACTGTTGGAGACCTGGGCCTGGTTGTACTTTGGGATTCCAGGAGTGTGGTTAGACATAACTGATTTGCCTTACTTGGTGGTGCTTCATCTTCCCTCTGTAGGCATCGGTGTCCCAAATCTGTGGTTCCCTGGCGTGGCCTGTGTCACTTCAGTCCCATTCAGGAAGGGCTTGATTTTATGGTTGAAGGGATTCTAGTAAGAATGGACAGATTTTCTGAAGTTTCTTTTATTTACAGTAAGTCCCCGATTTACAAACAGATTTCATTCTGGGGGATGTTTGTAGGTCAGATTTGTCTGTAAGTCTTGACAAAATGTCTGTAAGTCTTGCCCTTAAGTCTTATTCACCTCTGACACAAATGTATAACATAAAACAAAATACCAGGCACACAGATCACCTGTGCAGCCACCTGCACTGCATAGCAGCACCCAGCGCAGCTGTGGCGATGTCTGGCAGACACCTAAGCTGCCCCTCCCTCTGCTCTCGTCCACGGATGCTCATGACTTATGTCTGCTTGGTCCGGAAGTTCTTGGCTCTGATGCTTGTAGGTTGACACTTACTGCATTTGGAGTTTCTCTGAGTTTAATTCATTTCTGGTCATGGCACACTGAGCAGATGGAAAGCTGGGATTACACTGGGTGGCACCGGCGCAGGTCCGCGTGTGATGTGGGAACCCGACACTGGCACATGCGGCTCTGAACGGCTCAGGCATCCTGTGGAGAAAGGCTTCCCAGGACCCACCACAGACCGTGGTCCCTCAGCACCTACCTGTGGTCCCTTCAGTCATCTCCCTGTGGCCTCAGTGTCACCGTGGAGATGGCACCCCAGGGCCTGTGTACTGCCTTTCCTCTTCCATGCTCCGTAGCTGGGCTCTTAGTCTGGGTGATTTGGAGGAAGCTGTGGGATTCAGGTTCAAAGTGGCTAAGACTCAGAGCTCCATGGGGGCCTGGCGTTCCTGAAATGTCCAGCCATCACTCCAGCCAGGTGGCATCAGCAGGGTCTACTCTCGTGGGTGTTTCAAGTAGCAGCATCTGTCTGTCATCTGTGTCCCTTGTGAAGGGTACAGCTGTGGGGTCCTCCATCCTCTTCCCCTTCCTGCAAGTGACACCTGGTGTCACACAAGCTTCCAGTGCCCTTGGCAGGCCTACCTTGGCGGCTGTGACCTCCCTGCCTATTTGCCCGGGATTTGGAGATGTCCCTGCCCTTGTTCCCTGGGACCATCTGCATGGTGTCCAGAGAACTGTGTCTCCCCAGTGCCTGTGGCTTCTCTCGGCCTGGTGAGGCTGGGCCCTACTCTGCCAGCAGTTCCACCTCTGCCCACACCCTGGCTGTGGCCATCTTGCTCTGCCAAAGGTCCCAAGCAGTACATTCCCCCCTGCAGTCCTGTCCTCACCTCAGACACCTCTGGGGCTGGGAGTGGGGTTGGGGCAGCCTGGCTGACTGTTGTGTGGTTGCAGTGGAGACCTTCGGTGACCTGGCCTTTAGTGACATCTTTCTCCACCTGCTTACTGGGAGCCTGGCCCTACTGGCTGATGAGTTTGCCCTGGAAGATTTCTGCAGCAGCCTCTTTGAAGGCTTCTTCCTCACTGCCTCACCCAGGTGGGCTGCAGGTGCTGGCTGGCCCAACCTTCCTGACCTGGACCTCACAGCCTGAGGGCTGTCCAGGCCTAGGTGGGCGGGGCTCTGGGCAGTGGGAGGAGCCTATAAAGGTTGTCAGGAAGGTGGCTGGGCCTGGGGGATATGTGTCTGTACTTGGGCCTCAGCCCAACATGGCCTTTTCCAGGAAGGAGAATGTGCACCGGCATGTGCTGCGTTTGCTGCTCCACCTGCATGCCAGGGTGGCCCCATCCAAGCTAGAGACCCTGCAGAAGGCCCTGGAGCCTACAGGCCAGGTTGGTGCCCGCACCCTGCTGCCTGCTGCCACCTCTGATGCCCTGTTGTGCTGGCCTCGGCAGCGTGCGTGTTGACCTATGTGAGCTCCTGTGTAACGTGGGACACCTGGCCTTGCCCGCAGAGTGGAGAGGCCGTGAAGGAGCTCTACTCGCAGCTCGGGGAGAAGCTGGAGCAGCTGGACCACAGGAAGGCCAGCCCTGCACAGGCTGCCGAGACACCCGCGCTGGAGCTGCCCCTCCCCAGCGTGCCTGCTCCGGCGGGGCTGTAGGTCTAGGCTCCGTGGGAGCTGCTCCTCAGGGACATAGCCCCAGCAGCCAGGGCCAGCCAGAGGCCCGACTCTGTCCACCTGGAGCTGGTCCTGGCCTTTGCCGCCCTCCGTGGCACTTGCTCGCTGACCTGGGCCCGGCACTCTGGCCTAGGCTGTGCGACTTTTGCTGACCTTGTGGAGAAGGATGTGAGGATTCAGGGAGGGTGGGTGTGGATGCTGTACTGGCCATAGCAGGGGCTGGGGCCACAGTGTCCACAGGCTGGAGGGGCCCTGGGCAGCAGCCTTGCGTGCACTGTCCCTGTCCCTGCAGCCCTGCCTCAGTTTACTCACTGATAGCTGCTTGCTCAGCTGCAGTGCGACCCTGTGCCGGGCGGTGAATAGGTGCAAGAAAGTCTCTGTGTGTAAATAAAAGACATTTTGGTAAATCCTGGTGTCTGTGCTAGTGTAGGGGTGGGGCAGCCAGCAGTGGCCTCTGGTGTTCTCGGCCTGACCAAGTCTACTTCCTGCCTCCTGTGCTGCTGGACCCTGCATGTAGGCCCCAGTCCTGGGCAGCTGAGGGGCCCACAGCTGGACAGACTGGCTGGCTGGTCTTTGACTGGGGCCTGGCTGAGCAATGTACTTCCCTGACAGGACGTAAGGCCCAGGCACAGCGCTGCCAGGTTGGAGCCTGCAGACCACAGCTGGGCAGCAGTTCCAAATTGCTTCTTGTGGCTGCCAAGGCTGAGCTGGGCCAGCTGCTGGGGTGGCAGCCCCCCACCCCCAGCAGTTTCCTCCACCTCTTGCCTCATGAAGGCAGAGCCTAGGGATGTTCACACCACAACCCAGCCACAGCAGCACCCACAAAACTGAGGGAGCATGCTTAGCAGCATAAGATGGCAGGTGCAGGATGGAGTGGGATGGGGGTGAGGGGGAGCTGGGGTCCAGGAGCATCTGCGGGAATGACAGGCGAGTAGGGCGTGGTGTCAGCCAGCCCGGGAGGAGGGCTGCCTGGTGGTGTGGACAGGCCTCTGTGGTGTGACATTTGCCCAGGTCACTCCTGGAGCAAGGAAGGAGAGAGCTGGGCCCCAGGGAAGACGGAGGATCCACTGCAGAATGAAAAGATGTATACTGGGGAGGTCATGGCAGTGTGAGGTCCCACCTGTGGTCCCAGGACAGACAGCTGGTTTGTTCAGGGTACTGCCAGAGCATGCAGGGGCCAGAACAGCAGTGGGGAGGGGTCAGCCAAACCCACAAATGGGGTGCAAGGAGAGGGAGGAGGTGGGCCTGAGGGAGGCACACCATCACTGGGGTAGGCCCAGGCCCCAGGATGCATCCATCCATCCATGTACAGGGGTGACCCCAAGGAGGGAGGCAGAGATGGACTGAAGGCAACATCCCCTGTTGACTGACTTGGGGTGGCCCAAGGTAAACTCCTGGGGTATTAGGGAGTCCTGTGAGGGAAAGAGGGTGCCGCCTTCCTCCAGGCCGCCTTGGTGGCTCAGCCCTGCAGTATGAATCCCATGCGTAGGGCAGCTGCGGCTGGTTGGTGGGCAGAAAGGGTTGGACAAATATGCTGGGGCTGACGTGCCCGCTTCACTCTGAGTGAGAATGCAGGGCCTGGTTCATGCTTGGCCCCGCAGGGGTGATGCATCAGTCTGCTGCAGGAGTCCCTTCCTTACCCCAGTGTGGGCTCTGGGCCACCACGGGCATGGCCATAGCTCCTGGCAGAAGCCAGACTAGCATCACACCCCCCGCGGACAGGGCTCTTCCTTACTGAAGGTCCCTGTCTCCCATTTCTGCCCCTGCATCAGTGCGAATGTGGAGGCCAGAGCGGCCCCAGACCCTGAGGACCCCTCTCCCACCTCAGAGCCCAGACAACCACCTATAGCAACACCCTTTGTGTGGGGGGTCAAGGCAGGACAGGCTGGGGGTCCTGGAGCCGGGGACACAGGACTGCCTGGGCCTGTGCTCAGTGGCAGATGGGTTCAGCCTGGCAAGAGTAGCAGAGGGAGATGCCGGAGATGGCTCCCCAAGGAAGGGGACGTGGGCTGGAAGGGTGAAGCTTCTGTCCTCTCCCTTGTGCCCAAGTTCCTCCCAAATTTGCCCAGCTGCAACAGGGACACTGAACCTTGAGTGCAGGGTGGGGGCCTCTGCACCCTGGGTTCTAAACCTTCTGACCCAGTGTGTCCTGTTTTGAAGGGTCCAGGGTGGTGGGGAAAGGAATGGGGCCGTGTGTGTGCGCGCCCGCGAAGGGATGGAGAGAAAGGTCAGGCTAGGGTCAGGGCACCCAGCTGGACGGAGGAACCTGACCGCGCAGTGGGCCCTGCAAGGGGGGAGGAGGCTAAGTCCTAGCCTTGCTGGCTGGGCTCAGCGCAGGGAGCACAGGCAAGCAGGGAGGGCGCCTGCTGGTACTTCACCTCACCAGACGTCCTGTAGTAGCCAGAAGCTGAGGAGGGGGCAACCAGCCAGAGAGGGGACCCTGGCTGACAGCCAGACCTGGCCTGACGGCTTGGTCCAGCCCAAGTCCCGCCCGGCTGCACCCCTGACTCACTTCCTCTGCGGAAAGCGGAAACCTCCCTCGAGCTTCCTCTGCCAGGGACTCTCCCTGGGGGCCCGCAGGTGTCGCTGCCCCCTGGGCCTGCGCCAGCCGCTGGCCCCTGCTCCAGCCGCTGGCCCCTGCCCCACCCACCGCACCCCGGAGCCGGCATTTCCTGCTTCCTGCGCCG
>NDGM010567507.1:0-10551 GCA_002564305.1 Octomys mimax
CTTTCTTTCTTTCTTTCTTTCTTTCTTTCTTTCTTTCTTTCTTTCTTTCTTTCTTTTTTTCCTGTACCCAATGGTCTCTTCCTACTTCTCTTCTGTTGAAATCTGATCCATCTGTTGTTCAGGTCTGAGTTAAGTCTGACTTAGTTTAGGAAGCTTCCCTTAATTTTTCTCTGCTATAGTTTACAGCACTTATGGTAGTGATTTTTGTTCTAAAACTTTCCCTTAATCTGATACACTATAAAGTTCCTTGAGAATGGGTATTTTGCTATTTTACTTCCTGCTGTCAAACACTTAACAGTATAGGGCAAACTCCTGTGGCAGTGGACAAATGAAATCAGTCACTGGTCTCACTGCTTGATGGAAAATTGAAGGAACCACGTGTATGACCCTAAAAAGGCTTCACCTGTCCTAGCATGGTACTCGAAGAGGCAACCACTGGGGAAGGAAGCAGGAGCTGAAGTAAAGCTGGCACTCACTGTTGTTACTTGGGGGTTCTCAGGGTGACTGGTAGAGTCACAGGGAACTGTGGGTCCTTGGACTTGAATGGAGCTAAGGATTTCACCAAGGGTGGTGGAGGAAGACGATGGCATCAGCGTTTGAAAGGCTTGGGCGGTAGGACCTCCTCCAGAACTCACAAGTTAAAGGTCGTTTTCATCTGCTTGGTTGTATATTTGCCTGGCTCCAGGCAAATATTAGAACTTGGAGAGGAAGGCACCAAGGGACTCTGCTAGCCACTGAGTAAAGGGGAGCTCAGGGTGGCTGTTAATAGTCCATCCAACCTTGACATTCTTCTGTGACCTAGAGGGCTTGTCCCAAGACTGAGGGAAGGGAAGACGAGTCAGGGTAGAACAACACGATTTGAAGCACTGTTTCTTTGCTCAAGTTTAGGTTTTCAGCCAAGAGATTCTGTTAGAAGATCTGAGGTGGGCCAAAGTATTTTTTAATGTCTACAAGTGATTGATGGGAAACTAGAACTGAGAACCAAATTTGTGAGCATTAAGAGCTAATGTATCAAACCTGACAGCGGGGGAGATAGCTCAGTAGAATAAGCATCTGCCTGGCAAGCACAGGGTCCTGAGTTCAGTCCCCAGTAGCTCAAACAAACAAACAAAAAAACCTGACAGTGGGAGCAGTCAAATGAGATTCGCTATTGCTAGCACCACCTAATGGTTTATACCTGTGGCGGCAGGCTTGCGCTGCAGCAGGCGGTTGGTACTGCTGAAGGCTCTGCAAGGTTCACCATCCCTGTGCTATTCTGTTCCAACCAGGTGTGTCTTTACCTGGATGATCTGGCTGTGCTGAAGGGCACGGATGGATACCTCCCGGGATTGAAGAGCCAAGGCACGCCCTGTAGTCCTGGTTGACTTCAATTCTCCAGGAGTTGCCATTTCTTTTCCTTCCTTGGAAGAAGAATTTGCCTTCCCCTGGCCTGTGTTTTTCTCTGGTTCTGGAAGCTCCAACATTTTCTTTTAAAATAATACCTTGTGGCTAGAGTTAGGAGTAAAGCACAGGCCTAAGGCACAGGTTGGCCCCCCTGGCCTGTCAAAACAAAATCAAAGCAAAACACCTACCACAAAAAACAACAAAAAATAGTACTTGTAACCTCACAGGAGACGTATGAATAACCTAATCCTAACCCGTTCCTTTCAAGCAGGAAATGTTTCAGGGAACTCTCTGTTCCATGTTTGCAGTTGGGAAATGGCTTTGTATAACTCAGGTTTCCAAGGACCTTGAGGCTCAAATACTTTTTTAGAAGAACATGGATCCCACCTCCACCACCTCTGGCCTCTTTCCTGTCTGGGTATAGTTTTAATTTGATTGATTGATTGAGATAGGGTCTTGCTATACAGTTCAGACTGGCCTTGAATTCTCTACAGAGCCCAAGCTGGCCTCAGACTTGCAATGATTTCCTGCCTTGGACTCCTGAGTGCCAGGATTACAGGCGTATGCCATCAAGCCCAGTTTGTCTGGTTAGGCTTCTGAGGGTTAACATTTTGTAACACAACATGTCACATACAACACTGCCCTACATGGGGGCCCTTTTGGCCAGGGAAACCCACAGGGCAAGCTACTGTACTACAAACCCCACAGATACAGGCTGAAGTGAAGTCTTGCCCTTACTCCTGCATGTTCTGCTGAGGAGGAAAGCCCTGCTGGTCGTAGCTCATACCCACAAGAGGAGAAGGTGAGACTTCCTCCTGGCCATGACCAGTGAAGCTGACCCCTTCTGGCTGTTTGGATCTCAGTTATGATTTCCTTGGCGCTGCTCCCAGAGGTGGTGTTGAGGGCGGGTATGGATGAAGGATCACGTGCCACTCCGTGTGGGTGGAGGGCTGGGAGCTGAGGCACCTTGGCCTGCCTTGGCCTTGGAAGAAGTCCCCTGGGTCTCACCAGCCATTTTTTTTCCTGCAGAAAAAGCCTCATGGCTTTAATTTTTTCTACACTGACTATATCATGAGGTAGATGCTATCCACTCTGTGGGTATCATCTAATATTTCTAACTTCTAAAGTACATTTAGGGCTGGTGAGATAGCTCAGCAGACTAAGCACCTGTTTAAGCAAGTGTAGGGCCCAGGGTTTGATTCCTGGCACCACATGCCAAGCTGGCCCCACCCCTGGTCATACTGAGCTAGCTGGCTACTGAGACTGGGTGTGGCAGCATCGCCTGTACTCTCAGCACTGGGGAGGCTGAGACATGAGGATCACTATGAGTCTGAGCTGTGTGGTGAGACCCTGTAGCAAATACATTTTAAAAAAGTATATTTAATTTTCTGTACTACGGTGTATTCCTTTCCCTGATAGCAATAATCTAACCCTTTTGGAATAAAGTGGAAGGTAGGGTTAACACAATTAATAATTCAGATTGATGGGGAACACATCTCCTTGGCTCCCACCTCTGAGCCTGTGCTCCCTGCCAGCTGGTGCTTTGCTGTTGCTCCCACAGACAAGCAACCTTGTGGCCAAGCACTGACTCCCCCTCCCAGAGCTGAGAAAAGTTACAGTTTTCTTTCTTTCATTTCTAATGCAGTATTTTGGCCTTCTGAATTGGGAATTAAAACCTGCTGAAGATTTAATGGACTATACCTTTGGGTGGTTGCTAGCTTGGGTACTGCAGAAACCCAGGTCTTCTCTAGGTAGCTAGGTAGCTCCCATAGAGGCCTGATGCCCAGATCTCCTCAGGCAGCAGCAGACGGGGTGGGGAAGCGAAGAAGGAAAACATGTCCTAAATAGAGGGCTTTCTGGTTAGACCTGCATTCGAATGCCAGAGCAGGCATGCAGACTTGCTAACGCGAGGATCACAGCCCTGACTTAGAGGCCAGTGTAACAGCAAGGTGTGGACTGGATCAAGCAAGGACTAGAGGTAGGCCAGAGCCTGCCCTCGAGGCTCCTGGAAGAATCATCTCTTTCTGACAGCAATGGAAATAAATATTTTTGGGCTCTAAGAGCACCGTGTAAGAACAGGCATTTGGGGTGCTGGTTAGCTTTCTCCATCAGTTCTCTTGAGTGTTACAGTTTCATCAGTTTGGTCTGGGCATCTATCCATCTACGGATGCCAGTGTTAAGCCTCTAGTGCGGTGAGGGCGAAGCTTTCAGAAGGAGTGCTCACATTGCAATCCAAAGCCCACTTATTGGGCTGGCCAAATAGCTCAGCGGATTAAAGTGCCTGCAAGCAGATGCAGGGGCCAGGGGTTCGATCCCTGGGCCTGTGTGCTGGCCCTGCCCCTGTGGTGTGCTGAGATGGCAATTGAGACTGGGCGTGGTGGCACACGCCTGTAATCCCAGCTCTTGGGTGGCTGTAAACAGGAGTATCACTATGAGTCCAATCTAGTAATGAGACCCTAAACACCCTGTAGACCCTTCCCTAAAACTAAAAAAAAAAGCTCACTTATTTATTGTGAAGTGCCAACACTTAATCTGACAATAATTAAACCCCAATATTGAGGATTTAATATAGAAAAAAAAACCCTCATACATTAACATCTTTTGCCTTAAACATAACCTATGTGCCATAGGTTCGCCACCACTGCACTAGTGGCTGAGCTGTGGGGAGGAGGAGACAGATGGCAGGAGACAGTCAGGGCTTGAAGCAGCAGCTGTTTCCCCACAGGTATGGTAGCATTTCTGTCAGGAACTGGCTCTCACTGTAGTGTCAACCACTGAGGTGAAAAGAAACCCTGACCTTAGTTGAAAGTGGTAGCACCCTCCTGTAATCCCAGCTGCTATGGGGCCTGAGGCTGGAGGATTGTAAATCTGAGGTCAGCCTGGGCAGGTCAGTGAGGCCCTGCCTCAATGTTAAGACAAAAAGGGAGGTGCCTTGGGAGTGTAGCTAAGTGGCGGAGCTCTTGCGCATCCCTAGTTTTGCAACAAACAAAAACCTGTTTTTTTTTTTTTTTAAATTGTTTTTGAAAACCTCTGACCCTAAGTGTCTGAGGCAGGTTGGAGTGTTTTTAGCTTGGTTACTTGGAAACTTTGACTAACCTACGAAATAAAGTACAGCTTGAGATTTTTGCCAAGAAATAAGTAACTTGTGTCTCCTTGCGTGTCTAGCTTTTGGGTCTTCTGTAGGACACAGGAAAAATTCCTCCACCACCGTCCCTAAACACAGGATTTAAATCTGCTAGTGAGGAAGTTTCACTTTTTGTCCTCGCTTATAAAGACACTGAGTGGCTGTGGTGGACACCAAAAGGTAGAAGTGGAGGTCTGAGGTAAGTGCTTTAAAAATGAGTATTCTGTCAGCACTCTCTGCCAGCATTCTCTGCCAGCTGCAGTGCGTCACAAAAACTGAATCCAGCAGCTTTTTATCCTAAGGAAATGTTTCAAATTTTTAAATACTTGGACAAAGTCTTCCAGCAGTTACCTGATTATTTAAGAGGCCTTTTCTTCCCCCCTTTGGGATTTTGCAGCCCTGTAGTGTTGAAAGCTGAATTAGAAGGGGGCCTAGACAGAGACGTGGATTCAGGGTGCAAATGGCACTGATCCGTACAGGTTGGAGACCAGCAGGGAGAGAAATAAAAGGTCGGGGGTCAGAAGGTGCCTGCCAGGGAGGAAACTGACCGAAATGACCTATATACTTTGCCCTTCTTCCTGAGCAGCCTTTTTCTGTGACAGGCTGCCTTTGGATGCAGCAGGTGCTGAGCAATCCCACCTTGGCTTTGCCTTTCTCTCCTTGATACCCAACGGGGAGTCTTTGTTTCTTGTTTCCATGACCGCTTAGTCATCTGTGCCACTCGTGGGGTGGTTGCCAGACTCTGCAGAGGCCACGTGGTACAGTCATGGGGCAGCAGGAGGCTTCTTGCCCAGTTTGTGCCGCCCCCTTCCTGTGGGCACAAAGGTCAGAGGTGGCGCGCTCAAGGCCCCACAGCATGGCCACTAGGGAGCCTGGAGCACTTCGATGTCTACCTGCTCTTCTCCCACTCCCTCTGAACCCTGCACGGTCATCTGTTCCTGTCCTTCCAGGAGGGAAGGGACCGATGGTTTATTCTGATTCACAGGTAGGTCACTATGATATGGGAACACAAAGAGGTTTAAAGATGCTGAGTCCAGCTTTCTGCTCATCTTCTATTAAAATTTTTGGATCATGTATTTGGACTGAATTTCAGTCAGGCAGCACAGAGGAATTTGATCTGAGCCACTGAAACGGCAGTGTCCGTGTTCAGTGTTGCTGCCTTAAGCAAGTCTCTTGCTGCTGGGGCTCCAATTCTCCATCTTCCATAGAATGAAAAGCACTGAGCTGGGGGCTCTGGGTGGCTGTGACTTCCTCTCACAATAACCGGAGGCCAGCGCACCGGAGTTGTTCACGTTGGCCAGTCATCCTCCCTTGGCTTAGGACCCTGATCCTGCGAGGGGGGCCGCAGGAGAGCAGGAGGCTGGGAAATGGGCTGCTGTAGGAGGGGAGCTCTCCAGGGCCACAGAGAACCTTCTTGATTCGGCATTCCTGCTCTGCTCCACGGGAAACTTCAGGGTCCCGTACAACTGCTTTCCTATTGCATCACCAACTTATCAGGCCAGCTCGGAGGCATAGATTCTTTGGTTTTTAATTGTTTGAGGTCTTCCTTGTCCTGTCTGACCCTATCTGACTCCTGCTAACCCTTCACTTCTCCAGGAAGCCATTTTTAATTCTTCTCACTGCATTCCCTACCCACCCCCATCCCTCTGAGACAGGGTCTCGCAGTGCTATTTAGGTTGTTGTTGAAGTTGCTGTGTACCCCAGGCTAGCCTTGAACTCACAATGATCCTCCTGCCTCAGCCTCCTAAATGCTGGGATTACAGGCATGCACCACTGTGCCCAGCTAAAGACCTATTGTTATATTCTCATACCAGTCTGTTCTTCTTAATATAACACTTACCACATGTTGTAAAACATAACTATGTTGCCTCTGACGGAAGCCAAGTATGCATCTCTTTCTACAGATTTGTCTTTAGTGCCCAGAACTTGATAGAATCTTCAGATAATGTGAATGAAAGAAGGCCCACTTTTTCTTAACATTTTTGAAATATGTGTTTAAATTTAATTTCTTTTTAGTCAGAGGGCAAAGAACAGTTTGGTTTGAGCTACAGAAATTGAACCATTAGTGTACAGTACTTGACTATTTGGATCTGAAACTGAAGTAAAAACATCAACCTTAGGGAAACCAATTTAAGATATCATTAGCAAGCCCTGGCCTCCCATATCCCCAGTGTTCCCAAACTAGAACATAGGAGAACAGAATCAGGGGACATAAAGGTCAGGGTTCTCACGTGATTAGATCTTCCTTCCTGTTAGATTTTCCTTTCCTTTACTGCTCTTCTCCTACTCCCTCTGAACCCTGCACGGTCATCTGATCCTGTCCTTCCAGGAGGGAAGGGACCGAAGACGGTCCAAGGAGTGACTTGGACCCAGCCGTGGCTCTGCTACCTGGTGAAAGAGGGGAACAGCTACGGCTTCTCTGTGAAAACTATCAAAGGCTTGTTTTCTCATGCATTCATTTTCCACTACAGAAATGGCTGCTGTCTTTAATGCCCGAGAATGTAAACTGGCCAAACCGGAAGGGCAAAGCTATGGCTTCTTCCTGCGCATTGAGAAGGACACGGATGGGCACCTGGTCCGGGTGATAGAGAAGGGAAGCCCGGCAGAGAAGGCTGGGCTCCTGGACGGAGACAGGGTGCTCAGGATTAATGGTGTCTTCGTGGACAAGGAAGAACACACGCAGGTGAATGAGATACTTGGGGCTCTGCTGGGATCTCCTCAGCCTCAACATTTTCTCTGCCAATTAAGATTTTTGGGATCAGTAGAACATGGTTCTTTCCTTGCTGTTGATGGCAAGGATTTACCCTTATAATTTGTGATGGTCAATCAAGTCCCCTATGATTAATTAAAAACTGTAAAAAAAAAATAATATATGCCAGTAACTATGCAAAGGCAGTTCTGTATCCCTAGTCTTGATCAAACCTTATCATAACCTCAACAAGCATATATTACTGCCTCACAGACAAGGAAGCTACGCATAGATAAGTTAGCTTGCTAGCATGTTTGCGCAGTGGCTACATGGGGTCTTCTTCCAGTACTGCCCCATTCCCTTGTCACTCCTGTTTCCCCCTTAGAACTGGGGGACCTGCCTGTTGTGCTGGGGGGTATCATTCACCTCTAGAAAAGTGCAGGCCTTGTAGGTGCTCCCTGGATTCCAACAGTGCCAGGCCCCTCCTAATTTGCATGTGAAGGAGTATGGTGGGGAAGGTGGCATTTCTCTCTTGCTGTTGATGGAGGGTCATCAATATTCAAGTTACCTCTCCCCCCTTTCTAGGTGGTGGATCTCGTCAGAAAAAGTGGGAATTCAGTGACTTTACTGGTCCTGGATGGGGACTCCTATGAGAAAGCTGTGAAAAAAGGGGTTGACTTGAAAGAGTTGGGTCAAAGCCAGGAGCTGGATCTGAATGACCTGAAAGTGGCCCCTGTGATGAATGGAGCAGTGACTTGGACCCAGCCACGGCTCTGCTACCTGGTGAAGGAGGGGAACAGCTATGGCTTCTCTCTGAAAACTGTCAAAGGTGAGCTGGGGGCTCTGGCACTGGCCTTCCAGAAGTAGGATGTTGTCACCAGTGGATGACTCTCCTCCTTTAGCTGTATAGTCGCCTTAGCCATCCCATGGCAGCTTCTGTGCCTCCTCCCTCTCTGGTACATTCTCTTGCCTGGCATAGTTGTGCAACTTGGGATGAGACACACTGGATGGTGGCAATCTGGGGTGGTCCCTGGGCACTCCTGTGTCCCGGTTCTAGGTTGTCACCTTAAGGCTAGAGGGTTGACACTTCTGAATCTTTTTCTAGCTCCCCTAGGATGAAGGTGGAGGGGAAACAAGAAAAAGATTTTATTAGCTAATTTTGAGAAAGACCAGTATTTCTTTTCATTGCTGAGAGTGCCCAGATATTTGTTTATTACACCCATTGATGTGCCAGATGACATTAATAGTTGCTGAGGATACTGCAAAAATCTCCACCTTTATGTGACATTTAAGCAGTAAAATAGTATCTTCCACTGTAGCCTTCTGAATTATGCTTCTGACCTCTAGCTAAGAGATTCAGACTGGAAAAACCCTGACGTCAGGAAGATCCTGTTCCATAATTTTAAAAGTGCAGGCTGATCCGTGCTCAGCTGACCGGGTTCTACAATGACTTTCCTGCGACACTGGTTGGAATCAGAGTCTTCCAGGTTCACTGGTCGTGCCATCTCAGATGTTGCCCTCTGCCCAGAGCTTTGCTGGCACTGGTGATCGGGCATAATTTAGTAAATGATAAAGAAGCAAGCCAATAATAAACTTGAAATTGTCACCAATAATAAGCTAACCTGTAGCAGGAGAGAGAAACTAATTATGAGCTCTCAAATTTTCCAGTTGTTAAGCACAGAGCTATGGGTACTCAAAGGAAGCTTGGCATTTTGTAAAAATTCATTGTCTGTAAAACGGTAAAAAAAATAATGTAGATTTTACTCATTTGGCTCTTGTGCTAATGCTCAGGGTTTGTGTTAGCTGTATGAAGAATATGTTCTCTTTGTGACAGAGACATACAAGATAACAAGAGAAATGTGAAGTACTTAAGGAATGAAGTTATCCCGTATAAGTCATTTGTAGTCGTTTTGCCTACATTGAAATATTTGCATCTCGAAAGACTTGGCTGTGTTTGAGTGCCGCCCAGACCACGCTATCGACACACATGGGCTCTTCCCTTCCTCCTGTGCTTCTGACCTGGTGACAGCGCCAGAGGAGGAGGGAGCAGAACAGGTGACTGTGGAAAAGTCACCAGACACCAAGAAAGCAAGCAGGGTGCAAGGATGACACATGGTGGGCATGGTCTGGCACTTTATGTCACTTGTTCTTTCTTTGATTTATTTGGGCTCAAATCCTAATTAAATCAAGTATCCGCTGAGTAATAGCTTTGTGCTAGGAGCTGTATACTGATTTGAGATCAAAAGCTGAGCGCTGAGTTAGCTCTATGATTGGAGTCCTAGTTTCACATTATTAGGAAAAAGTCTCCCTAGATGCTGGTCTTCCAGTTCTGTGCCCTGATGCTCCGTCTCTCACTGGCTTCTAGGTAAGAAGGGGGTGCACATGACTGACATCACGCCCCACGGCGTGGCCACGAAGGCTGGAGTCCTCCCCGAGGATCACCTGATCGAGGTGAACGGGGAGAACGTGGAGAATGCCAGCCACGAGGAAGTGGTTGAAAAGGTAACCTGGCTCCCAGGCTGCTTTTCCCACCCTTTTACTCACTTTGGAAGTGACAGGAGGTTGGTTGGTAGGGTCTGGGATGAGTTATGATGGGAAGATTCTTTGCCCCTTTGTATTAAGGGTAAACAGATTCACTAGGGGTATAAACAGTGTTAGTGCAGAGCTTTAGAATAAAGCCTTCAGGTCTACAGAACCATTTCTCTTTTCTTTCGGATCTTCTTTATCCAGTAAGCATCCAGTCTCCCCGTGCAGTTTCATTTTCTGCAGTGTCAGTTGTCTGTGGTTGGCCAAATCTGAAAATACCTGGTGGAAAGTTCCAGAAATACAGAATTCACAATGTACAAGTTTTAAATAACTTATTATAGCTGCTTTTTAAAAAAAAAATTGTTATCACTTACTGCTTTTTTTTGGTGGGGTGGTACTTGGGATTAAGCCCAGGGCCTTTGTACTGAGCTACATCGCTGGCTCTTTATTTTTGGAGTCAGGATCTCACTAAGTTGCTCAATTGCCCAGGCTGAGGCAATTTGGGATTCTCCTGCTTCAGCCTCCCAGCCTCCTAGAGTGCTGGTGTTGCAAGTGAGTTCTACCAAACCCAGCAGTTCCTAATTTATAAGCTGAACTTCATCACTGGCATGTGTGTACAGGAAATATCTAATGGGCAATAAGCAGGGACACAGTGGAAAAGGGGATGATTTGTACAAGCGCTCAACATGCTGCTCTGAATAGAATACAACCTAATGCACAGTAATTACATTTGGAGTTCTCCATTGAATATGCCCAACAGTGGCTGAACTTGGGTCACTGAAACTGCAGAAAGTGAAAGTGCGGGTGGTGGGGGCTACTGTGCAGAGCC
>NDGM010567627.1:0-12558 GCA_002564305.1 Octomys mimax
CGGTAGAGGCCCGTAGATGGCTAGCATCAACTTTCATGGTGATTAAATTGGATTTTTTTTATAGCAGTTTAGTTTGCCATTCTTCCAAATTATAATTTTGTCAATTATAATTGAACATGCTTTGGAACCTGAATTTTCTCACTTAAAGTCTTTCCACAAGCTATAGTTTTTAAAACTAAATTAATTGCCATTTCACTAATTATTTAATCAGCCCTTAATCCAATAATGGAGTAGCCTAGACTTCAATAGAGAAAGCAAAACAAACAAACAAGCACAATATAATAAAACAAAACCCATACAAGGCTTAAAAATCAAACCAGGAATATTTCTGAAATGCTCTAATGAACAGATTTGCAACATATAGGTAAAACTGGGGCAGGGGTGACAAGAAGATGTTGTGTAGTAGATAGGAGCCAAAGTTTTGACTTGATTAATTAGCTATTTTAAAATTTAGTCAATTGAAAGTATGTGAAATATACTTAGAAACTCTTCATGGGAAAGAACAAATTTGTGGATCTGAACACATTAATATAAATTACCATACTTATTTTTATCTCTTACCATACCCCACTGCCACTCTGAGGACTTGGGAATGGGCTATTTTTGCTTCTGTTATAAACATTTAAAACTGGATGCATTTATCTGCTATAATAGAGAAAGGAAACAAAGCCATACGATTTCTAGACTCACTTCTCATCCACTATATCCACTGTTGGTTTCCCATCTGGTGCATTTGTCAGTGTTTAAGAAAGAAAGGAACAAGCTCATCATGCCATCTAAAAGAAAAGTCCCTTACTGTTGGTCACAGCTTATAAAGTAATTTATTTTATCTTTTTGGTACTGGAGATTGAACCCAGAGCCTTTACACTGAGCTACATCTCCAGCCCTTTATTTATTTTATTTTGAGATAGACTCTCACTAAGTCACCAAGCTGCCCATACTAGTGTGGACTTGCCATCCTCCTGCCTCAGCCTCCTAGAGTGCTGACATTATAGGAATGTACACCTGGCTATAAAGTACTTCAAAGCCTCTCTCTTGAAACTTGAGCTGTGACCCTTTAGTAGGTTCAGCCATAGCCAGAGGTGACCAGAGATGTCTCTGGGTGTGGTGCTTGCTGTCCCTGGTCTTTCTCAGCTCCACACTGGAAGCGGTTGGAGATACAGTATCCCAGCTGTGGGTGTTTTGTATACAGAGAAAGTCAAAACCAATAACCACTACATAGAGATCTACTCACTGCCTCATTGTTTTTCAATACATTTTCAAACTTTAAGCTGAACATGCACATAGAAAAGTGTATTCAAAAATGGGTAACAGTAGTGTCACTTGGTAAATGTTTTACAAGCTTGAGACAAAGCAAGAGGAATCAAAATATATCATATACAGGTTCCAAATCCCCATGATGAATATGATCATTATGTGTATCTAAGATGTACCAATAAACTTAATGAAAACTAAAAAATAAGGATATAATAAGCCTGTAAAAAAAAAGGCAAAAAAAGAAACGGAACATCACCAACATCCTTGAAGCCTTTCCTATCTCTAGCCCCTTCTTCTCCCCAGGTTAACTGTTCTTTTGACTTCCAACCAACTTTATATAAATGGAATCATACAGTAGGTAACCCTTGCATCTGGGCTCTTTTGTTTACCATTATGTTTGTGGGGTTCAACCTTTTGTTGTCTAGTAGTGGCTCATTTACCCACAGGGCTACATCAAGTTTCATCCTGTGACAAGACAACATTGTGACCATGCTACAGTCCTTGAGCACTAGATGTTTTCTGCTTTGAGGCTCATACTATTAATGCTTCCATGAACATTCTGGCAGATGACTTTTGGAGAACATAGGTTTATGTTTCTTTTGGAGATCTCTAAATCTATCTCCTAGAAAGGAAATTGTGGATCATTCAAGAGGGGCTGTTTAAGCAGGAAGCTTGTCTTGCATCTTCCCTCCATCTTCTGTGAATGCAAGCAGTTCCTCCATCCCACAGCTGGCTCAGGCCTCCTAGAACAGCCAGCCAGCTATGTTCTTCTGATTCAGCCTCGCTGCCATCCAGGACTTGTGGCCTCTTCAGTGAGGGGGGCAGGACCCTGGGTGATGCCGTGAGGTTCTGCTTTCCACCAGAGCAACACCTCCTTCCTGTGTTTCATAGTGCTGGGATTGCACACACGATTTTGTTTTAAGAATGAGTTCTGTGGTTTTTCATTTTTTTAAAGGAAGTTGAAAACAGATGCTTTTACTTCCTTGTCCTCCTCAGAGAGAGGTGAAAGCAGGACTGGGAGCAGACCTGAGTGTGGATGCTGCTGGCGTTCAAGGGTGTTATTTCCCTCAGTCCTAAACAACCTTACGAGGCAGCCATGTTCTTATCCCGTTTTATAGCTGGGGAAACTGAGACATAAAGCAATTAAGTGGCATTCCTAAAGATGCCTATCTAAAAGAGGCAGAGCAGAATCCAAGCTGTCTGCCTCCAGGGCTTCCGTCTTCCCTCCTCCCTTAATTATCCAAGCCAGAATACCGGTCTCCCACGCACTGCCCATTTCACAATCTCTCAAGGCTGTCAAGGACTGCGTGAGCCAGTTTGGTGACAGTGCTTGACCCTTTCGGACCAAGTTTTTGTTTCTCTACAGAAGCCAAAGCAGTGTAGAGACAGGCTCAAACAAGAGTGGTCCTCTTCTCTTTACCCCCTTTTAGAGTTCATTCTAGAGCAGAAGTTAACCCTTTGCTGGTGCCTTTCCACATGCCCAATCTTATGTGATTGCCCCTGGAAACTTGTGAGATAAACCTATTAAGTGTTATTAGGCTTATTTTGCCATTTTGCCTGTTCAGAATCCCCTGGGCCCTTCACTGTACTCCAGCTACTATACTGCTGGCTTCCTTAATATGCCCCAGGACCTTTGCATCTCCCAGCCTGCTCTTTCCTCTATGGCCTGCCTCTGCTATAGAATGGCATTTCGGTGTTCCCTCTGGCTGGTGTTCTCATCTCTCATATAGTCTCATGACTTGTTTTCTCAATTTTTTCAGGGCTCTACTCCAAGTCACTTAATAAGAGAGAACTTTTCTGACCTCTTCATTGACAATAATGTGTCCAGCATCTTCCATTTCCTGTCTTGCCTTGCTTTTCTTCAAGGTGCTTCTGCTACCTGGCTAGATGATCTATTTATTTGCTTAGTTTTCTATCAATTGACAGACAAGGTGGACTTTGGGTGGCCTGGGAGTTTTATCACTGTATATAACTGGCTCATCAGTACAAGTTTAGTAAGTGGATAAGTGACTGAAATCTAGCCTTAAAATTCAGGAAGAGTGTAGCTGAAGGCCATCTTTAATGGGAGACACTTGGAGATGCTGTATTGCTTTACATTTTCAATATTACTTTTTTTTCTCTTGATTATTTTTTGCCAAAGATTTATCTTTTCATTAGGCTTTTCAAAGAATTAGCTTTTGATTTGGGTTGAGTCTTTTATTCCCTGCCTTTCTTCTTGCTCAGCCTATATTTATTTACTTTGGTTTGTGCATGTCTGTTTTATCTCTGCACATTAGAGACTGTTTGAGTGCAGACCATAGCCAACCACAGCTATGATGAGGCCTGCTGACTAGGTTAGACCTTCGAACCACCATATCTAGAGGGGTCTGTGGTTTGGATCTCTCCTTTGTTAAGACTTTCCATTTTGGCATGAGCCAGTGGGGTGGAAAAGAACAGTACCATTTAGGTTGTTTTTTTTTTTAAAGAAACCAAATTATTCTATTGTGATTTAGACCAAGTTATTTTAGACCTAATATTTCAATTGATAAGGGTCAGCTTATATCCTGTGGATATGATTGCCATTATAGTATTATTTGTTCATTTCTTCACAATAAAGGCCTTCTAGTGTTCACAGTGTTACATATATTATATATTTTTCTGCTATAATTAAAACCATGGGGAGATGAAGGTTACACTAAAATGAAAAAGTTCATGCCACATTTTGAGGCTCTTTTTCTCTGGGTCTAAATGAAATCTACCTGTGTTGAAATTAACAAGACACTGGAGCCAACAGTGTAGGTCAGTTACAAAGCATTTGCTTAGTATCCATGAGGACCTAAGTTTGATCCCTCGTACAACAAAAAAATTACAAGACCCATAAAAATATGTCTCCATATTTAGGTAATTATTGGAGTCAGAATCAAACCACAATATGTATTGTGTCCATTGCATGTGTTGTTAAGGGGTTAAGGGGTGCTTCTCATAGTGCATGTCTAAGATAGTGGGAAATCAAACCATATGTGAACAAAGGGAAACTCTGTACATCAACCTCCAGGGATGGGCATGTATGCTTGAGGGTCAGGGAAGGCATTATTGGGAGCTCAATATATAGTTAAGCACTTAACCTCTGGGGTGAAATCTTAGTCCAGAGAACACTGAGTGGTTTCACAGCAAAATGTCATCTGATGAACCCTGCTATATAAAGTGGCAGACAAGTGGTCATAAATTTGTTTGGGGATTCTTGTGTCTCCTTCTGGCTTTGGTTTGCAATATGATAGGCTTGATTTTCCTAAGAAGTCTCTTGACGCCATGTCCACTTGTGTTAAAATCAAGACATTTAAATTGTTTGTGAAATGTGATCAGGGTAAGCATCAAAGTTTTGACATGTGGGAGGATCCTCTATGACCTTAAGGGAAATCAGGGGCAGGAAGTAAAGAGAAAGTAAAAGTAAAATAGAGGAAGAGGTAGAATGAGATGGAGAAAGAAAGAGGCATGTCAGAGCTGTGTAGAACTATGAAAAACCTGATTTGTCACGCCCTCCTAAATAGGACTTTCTCCAACCCAGTTTTAGGGGCTTCCAACATTGAGGTCTACAGTGGATGATGAGCTGATTCTTAATATTCCTTCCAATTTGAACTGAAGTACATGGAAGGCAGAGCAGCTTTCAACATACCTTGAAGGGGCAAAGGTCAGTTATATCCCCAACTGTGAGCACACAAGATGGATGTTTCCAAAAATCCCACACCTGATTTGGGATGACCTGATGTCCAGACCATTACAGTCCCTGGACAGAACACTCTGTAGGGTGGAATGGGAAGCAGTCTGGATTTTTTTGGACCCAAAGAACACTGATCTAGTGGAATGATGTGAACCAGTATGCAGAGCAGTTTTCATTGGTGAGTCAATGTTTGATCCCAGAAGCATAGTTTCTTTTAGCAAATGGAATTCAAATTCTAGACAGCAGCTGTAACAAGAGCAAAAGGTTATATTCTTTTTCAAAGGTGTCAAAGGAACAGAGACTGCATTAAGTACGAGTTTGAGTTAGGCACATTATATACAAGTTTGAATAAGGAAGATTCAGATTTTCCGATGATATGCAAAGAGTGAAAAGTTTGAACATAAACACACATGATTTATTTACCACAGAATATCAGGACTTCCAAGCCAAGCCAGGAAGCATGGGTGTGCCAGAAAAGTCTTGACAGATACCAGAAGAAAAACAAGAACCCAACTTAATAAGTGGTGGTGTTGTGGAATGCTTTATAAAGAGCCCATATAGAACTAAGTGAGTATAGTGTTCTTGAACAGTGGCCCATTTATAACTGAAAGCTTTTCCTTTGACGTATATGAACCAGCCAGATCACTGAGAGGGAGGATGCTTCTTCCCATAGGAAGAGCATTCTGATTGTTTCTCCTTCACTAAATAGCCAGTGTATTATCCACTCAATATTTAATTGTTAAGAGACCCAAGGCTGTGCTGTCCAACCTGGCAACCTCTAGCCACAGTGTGATGAGTATTTGAAATGTGGCTAATGCAATTGAGAGGTTGAATTTTAAAATTTATTAAATTTTAATTAATTTAAAATTTAAAACTGATACTTGATGCAGATACTAGAAAAGTTTTAGCATTTTTGGAACAAATTTGGTGAGTAAGCCTACTTTGTTAGCTATTTATTTCATAAAGTGCATATAGATCTAGTCTCTCTCTCTCTCTCTCTCTCTCTCTCTCTCTCTCTCTTTCTCTCTCCTTCTCTCTCTCTTGCTCCCTCTTGCTCTTATTCTCGCTCTCTGTCTCTGTCTCTGCCCCCATGTCTCTCTCTTTCTTTCATGTGTGGTACTGGGGATTGAACCCTCTTGTATGCTAGGCAAGCACTCTATCACTGAGTCACACCCCTCCTGCATTTTTACTTTTTTCATCTTGAGAAAGAGTCTTTCTAAACTGTCTGAACTGGTCATAAACTTGCCATCCTCCTGCTTCAGCCACAGGAGTGGCTGAGATTACTGGTGTGCACCACCTTGCCCAGGCAGAGATCAAATATTCCTGATGAAGATGGATCACCCAAATTGATATGTACTCTATCCATAAAATCACATTACATTTCAAAGACTTAATATAATAAAAATAATTCAAAATATCTCAGTAATTTTGTCCATTGATCATGTTAAAAGTATTTTGGGCAGATTAAATTAAATACTTTATTAAACTTAATTTCACCTTAGTATTTTTACTTTTTACAATGTGGCTTCTAGAGAAATTAAAATTATGTATGTGACATATTTTAATTGAGCATTGTGTCAGGTATTCCCTTGGGTAGTTAAAGCTGGTTTTGCTGGTGAAGATTGAAATAGTCACCGAAAGAGTTCCCTGATCTTCCCTCAGTTTGCTGAACCCAACCACCAAATGATTTATGTAATGTAAGAGTCTGTGTTCTGAGAAAGGTAAGAGTCACTGAACTCTTTTGTGGTGCAGAAGACTTAAGTCTCATTGGTGAGGGCTTTTAGGAGAACGTGCTTCTTCTCACCCACCTGTCTTGCGGGGAGAAACTTCCGTGAGGTGGCTCCCTTGTAGAGAAGGCCATGCCCAGAACCAGAAATGTGAGTCATTAGGAGCCAACAGTGTCAGCAGCTGGAGCTGAGGATACCAACACTGAATGGGGCATACTGGTGGCACAGTAGAACATCCGCTATGACATCCCTGCCTTGTTCTGATCATCAACCTCTCACTAGGCCCAGACATGGAAAGCCTGCGTAAGGTATCATTCTAGACATATGAACAGAAAAATCTCTCAGCACCTGAGGATGAAGACTAGGGTATGTGTCTTTGTGTGTTCCTCCACTTCCTATCCTGGAATGAGCCATACTTTCAAGGGTTCTTTAGCTTGTACCTCTCATTAGTGCAAACCCAGTTATGGAAAGAGAGAATGCAAATGATTAATCAATAGAACTCAACTACTCGTAAATCCCCCAGGTCATAGATGCACAGGGAGCCATTTTATTTTCTTCTAACTTCTGAGTTGGGCCATAGCCACAGCCAGAGTCATTCAGAAATGCAGAGAAGGAAGGATGCAAAGAAAGCATGATCCCAGAGCAGACAACCTGCCCAGATCAATTTAGAAAGAAGTCAGCGTTCTCAGTTTAGACTGGAATTCTACTGGCTTCCTCCAGCCATATAAAGGAAAAATGTCACTCAGATAACAAGCGAAGAAAGAGAGTCTTGGTCCCTAGTTGCTGAGAGAGAGACCTGCTGCTGTTGGAGAGTGACCTTGGTAGTCACTCAATCCCTGAGAGCTTGATCCTGATTCTTCTTTGTGTGTCTGCTGACCATCCATCTGGTTTCTGTGTGTGTGTGTGTGTGTGTGTGTGTGTGTGTGTGTGTGTTTCCTGATTGTTCACAGGGACAAGTTTACACCTGGTAGTACTATATCCCAGGAATCTTCCCCTGCCTATTTGCACACACTGATGTCCTAGTCACCTGTGATCACTGGATGTGAACATTTCCTTGCAAGCCTCTTCTGCTTCTCCTGACAATGGTCTGCATCTCAACCTCTGTGTGTGTCACATGTGTACATGCTCACACAGGGATGCACGGGTTCTCTGGCTTGCACCTCTCATTAGTGCAAACCCAGTTAAAGCTGCCCCTAGCAACCTCATTTTCTTTCCTGCCCCCTCCCTTCATCCCTTTCCTATCTCCATTTCACACTGCCTCAGAGAGGGAAATCTCATTATTTCTGATTTAGGGGCTCCTCTGCCCTTCCCTGCTACACGTCGTGCCTGTTGCCAGCTTCTTACAGCATCAGGAGAGAACCGAGAGCTCTGATTTATCCGCCAGAGGGAATAGCTCTGGGAACATGGAGTGGGACAGTAGGGACCCAGAGAGGGAGTAAAAGGGGAAAGAGATTGGTAGAAAAGAGTTATAGATTTCAGAGCTGTGATAGCCTCAGGATTCTTGGATTAGTTGGGTTAGGACCCATGATGAATATGCTGCATTTTATCAGAAGCCTGAAGGAGAATCTCCTTCATTTAATTTTGGAGATGGACTAAGGATGTGCCATTGGAGCTTGAGGATAGGTACTGAGGAATGCTATGATGGGTTTCGGAAGGCCTCCCTCTCCCTTTCCTCCTGGAAAGTGCTAGGTGCTAAGTACAGTCATGTAGTTCATAATCTAGTAGCCTTCATAAATCTACCTTGACAGATTCATTAGCCTGAAGACAAGAATTAGATCTCTTTCAGTGTACTTAACACACTGAGTTGGCACATAGTGAGGGCTCAGAAAATGTGTGCTTGGTGTGTAACCCAGAAATCAGCCAAGTCTTCCAGCTGTCTTGGCTTTGGTTCTCCCAAGAACACACCCAGACACAATAATACAACTGTAAATTGTTTATCTATAGGGGGAAGATAGCAGTGGGGAGTAAAGCTATGATACAGGAATGGGGACAACCAGTAAGTGACATTATCATGCTTAATCCTGAAGCATTTATTTAGCTCAAGCAAAAAGGAACTGAAGTATTTCTACACCAACTTTGGGGCCTGCTCCTGAGGGTGGTAGTTCCCTGATATCTGCATCCCATCTCAAGAATGGGTAGAATAAGGGCTGGCCAGATAGCTCAGAGGATTAAAGCACCTGCTTAGGCAGATGCAGGGGCCAAGGGTTCGATCAATCGGCATGCCCTGCAGGCCCCGCTCCTGCTCCTGCCCCCGAGGCACACTGAGATGGCAACTGAGGCTGGGCATGGTGGCATGTGCCTACAATCCCAGCACTTGGGAGGCTGAAAACAGGAAAATCACAATGAGTCTGATCTGTGCAGTGAGACTCTGTGGACACTGTACTAACTACATTAAAAAAAGAATGGGTAGAGTAGCTTCCTGAGGTCTTAGTTCATCAAATAAGCCCTCAAGCTCAGAGACACAAGGCCTGGCACTTGGAAATCTACTAAAATTTGCTTGAAAGGTCTGGAGGATATATATAGGACACTGACACAAACATGCATTTATTTCTTCACTGGACAGCTATTTACTCAACTGCTACTATATTCCTGGCACTCTTCTAAGTGTTGATGATACAGCAATAAACAAAACATATATGAATCTCTGCTCATGGGGAGTTTATAATCTAATGGAGGAGACCAACATAAACAAAGTAAGTCTGCTTTGCAGCTTATTGGGTGGAAGATGGAGTTGAGGATTGCTAGAGTGCCATATGGAACTGGGTAATCAAGGAACGCCTTGTTGAGAAATGGCTATGTAAGTGAAACCTGAAGGAAACAAGACACATGGCTCTCTAGGGATGATAGTCCTAAGCAGTGCAAGTACTAAGTACAGAGGCCTCAAGGCAGGAGTGTGTGCCTGGCACATCCAAGGGCAGAGCCCTGGATGTGAATGCAGCTCAGAAAGGCTAGGGAAGGGGCGGCATTGCAGGTCATGCTGGACCTTTTGGATGGTTGTGAGACTTTTTCCCTACCAAAGTCAGGTCCTTTTACTCTGAATAACACAGGGAGCTATTAGACAGATTTTTGCAAAGAAGATGCATATTCTGGCTCCTGTTGCTCTGTTGAGAACAAATTGAGGCAGAGAAGTGGATGAAAGCAGAGACACCTTCCATTTTACTACACAATAAGAAGTTTACTTCCACATGAGAGTGGAAACATATCCCTTGAGGCCTGCAGGTGACACTGTCAGGATGCAGTTTTTGCTGCATTACATTGGCTGAATCAAATCATAAATTGAGCCTAGATTCAAGGGAAGAACACAAACATGTATAGATGCAGAAAGGAAATCACTATAAGCATTTATTTGCAAAGAATCTATGATGGCAAATGACCTCAAGCTGAACTTCCAATATTCCTGGGTGTAAGGTATCCTTGAGGTACCCTACTCACTGTATGTTATAAAAGGAGGGTCCAAGAAGATGTACCATATTTACTTTAAACCACAGCTACTACTTGTGCTAGTGGGTGTGCATGTTCCAGGCATAAATGGGCAAGCTGTTCATTCTGATCCTACCACCATACCCATTCAGCAGCCGCTCCTTTCTCTTCTCATCCCTGCCTTTTCCAACTCTCCATTCTTCTCCCAGAATGAACACACAGCTCTTGTCTCATGAAGAGGACTTTGTTAGATCTCCAGTAACCTTTCTCCTGACCATTTTGCACTGAGATTCAGAGTTGACTCAGAGTAGCTCCTAAGGGATTTTCCCAACCAAACTCAGGTCCCTGTCTCTAATTTTCTCAAGGTGAATTCTGATTTACAAATGGGTGGGTATAATTTTAGAACTGATGCTATTTTTGGCTCTGTAGGTTGGATGGAGGATGATGCTGTGAAAGCAATATTGACAGTAGATCTGGTTCTGTGTTCTTGAATTGGAAAAATTTATGAATATGCTTCTTAAAGCCAAGATTTGTGGTCGTTTCTTTGATTTCCCTCCTGACACATAGCACACCTGGTGGACTATTACCTAAATGTGACCATGGAATTATAAGTCAGTTTCTAAGTCAGTCTGTCTAGAACCTTAGACCTCCTCCTCACCTCAAACATAGAGGGAAGGTTCCCAAGCATTGTTGAATAGAACTTTCTGTGGTAATGGAAATGTTTCCCATCTCTTATGGCTGCTATCTAGATGTCCCTCTAAAGCCTCAGGACTCAGAGGTGCACCTTTTGGAAGATGATGGGGTTATACAGCATTATAGGTGGCTTGCTATTGAGAGGTGGGATCTGGTCAGAAGAGGTAGGCCACTGAGGGTGTGACCTCAAAGGGTGTATCTTCCTCCCTTCACTCTGCTTTCTGGGCACTGTGATGTGAACAGCTCTTCCTCCACTGTGCTCCCCTGCCATGCTGCCCAGCCTTGGAGTCAGGTATGCACTGAAACCTCCACAAACTGAGAGCCAAAATAAACTTCTTTATGTTTCACTTGTCAGGTATTGTATCTTAGTGACAAGGAAGGAGACTAAGATACCATCTGTACTGTCAAGTGTCATCACCACTCAGCACTTATGGCCACTGAACACTTTCATTGACATTAGCATAACTGAGGGACTGAATTTTTAGTTTTCTTCTATCTCAGTTGAACTGTATTTAAATTTTTGATTAGTGTAAATGTAAACTTAAATGCCATATTGCACTGTGAAGTTCTCGCTAGTTCTCAAAGTTTTCCACTGAAGAGCTCCTATTGGAGAGCAAAGAAGTTGCCTATGTCGATAGGTTAGGGATGCAGATTTCAAGTGAAAAATTACTGTGAAGTTGTACCTTGAAAAGGCATGAGCATTTTGCATTTCTCCTTATTGTACATGTGGTGTACCCTGGAACACAATGATGGGGCTGGAAGGATGAGCCCATGGCTTCCATGACTGCTATGGGGTCAGGAATGACAGTTGCCAAGAGAGGATTGCATCACAAATAAGCTGGTTAAAAGTGTAGGGCTGGCCAGATAGCTCAGCAGACTAAAGTGCCTGCTTAGGCAGATGCAGGGACTCAGGTTCAATCCCCAGAGTGCTGTGCCAGCCCTGCCCCTGGGCCACATTGAGACTTCAGCTGAGGCTGGGCATGGTGGCACCTACCTGTAATCCCAGCTCATGGCAGGCTGAAAACAGGAGGATGACTAGTCCGATCTATGTAGTGAGACCCTATGGACGCTGCACTAAACACAAAATAGAAAGTTAAAATTTTATGTTCTCCTATTTTTCGTGCAGCCTGAGAATGAAAACATCTCATCCAACTCCTATTCAGTGACATGAATGCCCACCTAGCTGGTGTGGTTTACAGCACTCTTATGTACTGCAAACCTCCTATTTGATTTAAAAGAAAATTCTCCTCCAGAAAGCTTTTCAAGAACATTTAATGAATAAAGTAGTGTCCATAGCTTTTGGTGACATTTACTTTAATTAGCTGTGGGAGTGATTTAGTGATCTGCAGGCGCTGACATTTGAGGAGGAGAAGACAAACTTCGCTGCTCCTGACCTGACTTTTTTTCTTCTCCTCCTGACTCTGGCCTGAAAGCCTTGGAAACTTGAGGGACATGATGTTCTCCTGGTTTTGGAAGTCATCTGGTTTTTTCAACACAAAGGCACAAATGAGTTTCTCCTTTATACATCTGATGTTGCAAGTGTTTGTGTTGAGGAGAGTGTGTTTTCCATTGTATTTGAAAATTCTGTCTTGTTCTGTCTTACGTGCATGTATGTATGTTGTGTGCATGTGTGTGTCCGTGTGTGTACACATAGACTGTTATTTAAAATGGGGTTTATCCTATTGTTTCAAAGAAAAGGCTGATGAATAACTACTGCAAAGACAATAATGTGCAATTTATTGATTATTGTAACTGTCCTACTAT
>NDGM010567634.1:0-12955 GCA_002564305.1 Octomys mimax
CCTGGGTGCCACCCCCAATGTCACCAAAGAATCTTTCCAAGGACTTGGACGTACCAAGATATACAGCTGCCCTGTTTGTGGCTCTTTATTCATAGCATGAGTCCTTAAGTTCTTTGAGCTTCCTGAGTCACAGCACTCAGCTACTGCCAGGGTACTCTTCTGTGTGTGTGTCTCCTCTCCTCTCTCCTCTCCTCTCCTCTCCTCTCCTCTCCTCTCCTCTCCTCTTCTCTCCTCTTCTCTTCCCTCCTCTCCTCTTTTCTCCTCTCCTCTCCTCTCCTCTTCTCTTCTCTTCCCTTCTCTTCTTCATGTTTTTCTGAGGATTGAACCCGAGGCTCATAGGTACCAGGCCAGTGATGGCAGACCTATGCCACAGCTGGCTGTTTGTTATCATTGAAATCTCCGTGCGAGGCAAAGCATTCTCACCACTGCACCACACTACCAGTCTCTTGTTTTGTTTTTCTGTTTCAAGACCAGGTCTAACTAGGTTGCTCAGTCTCACCTCAAATGTATGATCCTCCTGCCTCAGCCTCCCCAGTAATGGATTACAGGTGTACCACACCATGCCTGAGCAGACTCCTCATTTCTTCAGCTGATTTAACAGCGTGTGTTCAATATTTGCCCTGTACTTGGTCACTGGCTCAGTGCTGACCACAGGCTGGTTCTCTGTGAGATGCAGGCCCTGCCCTGGAGGAGCTCAGGGTTTGGAGAGGCAAGCATACTCTCGAGCAGTGAGAAGCTGTCCCAAGTGAGCTACATAACAGAGAGATGCAGGCCGCCCATGCTGGGTGGAATGGCAGAGACAGCCTGCGCCAGGCAGAGCCCGCCGAGGGCCTCATTGCAAGTTCATCCAGGCAGGAGGAGGGTGGCCTGCAGCGGTCGGAGCATGTGAAAGCAGGCTGGAGCCGAGGGCAGCCCCAAGGCACACGGGGGTCTGGGCCCTGTGTGGGTGGCTCAAGGGGGCAGTCAGTGGAGGAAGAATGTAGGAGATGCAGGCTTGGGGTCTTGCCTGTGTGTGGTGACTCAGGGCCACAGAGGAAGAAAGTGAGGGGGCTTAGAAGTGGGGTCCTGAAACAGCACCTTTGCATTGCTGGCAGCTGAGGAGACTACAGAGGAACCCACGAGCCAGGCAGAGGGTCAGGAGGAAGAGGGTGTGGTGGGTGCAGCCAAGTGACTGCCTTCCAGTGCTGTCCCCCAGGGCCTTGGGACCTCGTGGCCAGGAGCTGAGGAGCACAGTGCCCACCACAGCAGAGGGGAGGGGGCCAAGGGCTGCTCCTTGTTTTGTTCTGAAGCTGCTATCTCAAGGTGACGGGCATGGGGCCAGGTGGGTCATCTTCCTTCCCAGGTAGACTTCTGCTGTGGAGGGGTGGGGGAAGAGGCTGAGGGATAGAGGAATTTTAGGGTAGATGTGAGGGATGATGAGAGAGGCCAGGTTGTGGGCAAATGCATGTTCTTCACACAGCCCCATGAAGACCCCAAGTGGATGAGAAGGCTTGAGCAGCAAGCCCCCCCCCCCCAGCACCAGAAGCCACAGTGCCTGTTTGTCCACAGAGCCCGCTATCCAGGCTCTTAAACACACACATCTTTTTTCTACTAGGGATTTTTTGAACTAATACCACAAGATCTCATCAAAATTTTTGATGAAAATGAACTAGAGGTAAGAAATACCATATTTAAGTGCAAACAGGCATGTTGCCACCACTCTTGGTGACAGTGCTGCCCGGCTCTCGTTGTGTAGCTTCTCATGTGCGGGCTGGGAGATGTGGATGTGATCGACTGGCGGGAACACACCAAGTACAAGAACGGATACAGCGCGAGTCACCCCGTGGTGCAGTGGTTCTGGAAGGTAGAGGGGCTTTGCGTCATAAGTCACTTGGTTCCAGTAAAGCAATTAGTGTCCACCTTTGTATAACTGCTCACAAGCAGTGAACTAAATGTCAGCCTGGCTCATGTCTTGCCGGCCTCTTGTGGCCAAGGGAGTGTTTAGAAAGCAGGAGAACTCGCACCGCCCGCCATGTGCTGCCAGGACTGTAAATGTGATTTCTTTCTTTCTTTCTTTCTTTTTTTTTGGCAGTACCGGGGATTGAACTCGGGTCCTTGCACTTGCCAGGGAAGCGCTTATTCCACTGAGCCGTCTCCCCAGCCCCTGTAATTTCTGGAAAGCATGAGTCACATCTGGAAAGAAAGGCTTGCTCCAGCACTTGCCTGCAGTCACACTCTGCCGAGCTGTAGTGGAGCCTTAGAAAGAAGCTTTGTGCAGACTTTATAAGCCACCCAGGGCACAACTAGTGTGAAGAACACACAGATTTAGTGATCATTAATCCTGTAGCTACATTGTGGTAGCGTATTTTGCAGGATGATTTTTTGTACCTTTTCTCCAGCATTATTCCCTAAATGAAGCTTTTTATCTTACTCAGGCTGTTTTAATGATGGATTCAGAAAAAAGAACACGATTACTTCAGTTTGTCACTGGCACGTCCCGTGTGCCGATGAATGGGTTTGCTGAACTGTATGGTAAGCATTTTCCTCAGATCTTTTTTAAAAAAAGAGTGAAGCCAGCTGTCGTTCTCCTGGTGGGTCAGTCTTCAGGCTTCTGTCACTTATATTAATGTCCTGAACTTAACTTTTAAAAAAGCATTAAGATCTTGAGTATGACTCAGGTAGCATGGGAGTAGTCTGGACGTGTTTCTGCCTTCTGACCCAAGACTGCAGGGAAATTCTGGAGAGTGGCTGGCTTTTCGTTCTGGGATTCACATCTGCCCCCACAGCGACTGTGGCAGAAGCAGAGTTACCTTCAGGCTGGTGGCCCAGGCAGTGTTCAGTGCCCACAGAACATTAACAGCCGTGCCCCAGTACACAGTGCCACTGCAGCCGATGTCTGGGGAAAGCTGGGCTGAAGAAAACTGCAGTGGTCCCCTTGACCCACGTCTGCTTATTCTGCAATTGCAGCTAAAGTGTTAAGTTTATGTCAATCAGTTTGGAGTTTTCATGATAGAGTATTTATCAAAAGGCAAATAGAAATATGTATAATAAGATTCCACGTTGGGCAGACCAGTGGCAAACGTACTGAGAGTTCAGCTGTGGGTGTAATAATTGTGATGGGTGGTGTGTAAAAAGTTATAGTTTTGAGAAAACTGTAAGATTGAAAATATTGGGCCGGGAAGATAGCTCAGTAGAATAAGCACCTTCCTGCTGGGAAGCACAAAGTCCTGAGCTCAATCCTAGGTACCAAAAAAAAAAAAAATTGAGAATATTAAATGTTTTGGTGCTACTTCTGGTAATTACACATATGCATACAATTACAGACATGAAGAAAAGTGGAAAATTAGAGATAAGTTGTCAGCATCAGTTATCTGGTAGTTGGCAGATGTTCAGGATTACAGAAGGAAGAACTAAGTGAAAATGCTGAAGGAAAAAGCAGCAGTTTCTAAAAATGTCCATTATGAAGAAAACGTAGACCCCACACCATTGTCATGTGCGCAGAAAGTTCTGGGGACATGCATGTGCTCAGAAAGGGTTCCTGGACAGTTCTGAGACAGAATTCAAGGTTGAATTTGACGCGATCTTTAATCCTTCATTCTGTTTTATTTTTACTGTAATGCTTACAGTGACATATAATCAGAAAAAGTTAAAGCTATTTTTTGTGGGACTCGAAAAAGATGCTAATTTTCTCTTTGAACTTAGGTAGAAAATCACATCTAGAACTGCTGCTGTGTCCAGGCCAGGAACCAGCAGGCGCACCATTGGTCATCCCACACTCAGGGCGGGTGCTAGGGCAGTCACAGACGAGGGCTCCTCATTCTGTCAGGCCCAGGACGGCCTTCATTTCTTTAGAGCTTAAAGAGACCAGATTAGGACCCTGCGTGTCCAAGTTGCACACCAGAAAATGGTTTTGCAAAGTGTAGGGATTATGGGCAGGCCAGAGGAAACTGAGGAACACTTCTTCCTTCCAGGCTCCAGCGGACCACAGCCTTTCACGGTGGAGCAGTGGGGCACCCCAGAGAAGCTGCCCAGGGCTCACACCTGGTAAGCGTGCAGGGATCACAGCCCTTTGGAGCAGGCGCCTGCGCTCCTCGAGCCCAGGAAGCTGGGAGGTGGGGAGGTCCCCTAAGTGGTCGTATTCCCGCCATCACACAGCATGGCTGTCCTTGGAGGGCCAGCGCTGCCCTCTTGGTGGCTGCATGGCAGAGGAGGCAGATACTTACAGGTCGCAGTGGGGACGGGAAGGCCCCAGTGCTGCCCCTCACCCAAACTCCCCCATGGGCCTTGGTTGTCTGCCTCTGCTAACCGCTCCTCTCCGTTCTTTCAGCTTCAATCGCTTGGACTTGCCACCCTATGAATCATTTGAGGAATTATGGGATAAACTTCAGATGGCAATTGAAAACACTCAGGGTTTCGATGGAGTTGATTAGATTACAAATAACAATCAAGGGTGTTTTGCTGCCACAGCTTTATAAACAAAATTGTGTCTTAAACTTTACAGGAACTATTAAAACTCAGCCACTGATTCTTCACAGATATTGGAGAAAATTGTTAAAATGTTAGAAGAAATAGTACGACAGTCATTAGTTCGGTCGCTTTTAAGTCATGTGCATTTGCACAGTTACTTCCCCCTCTCTAGAGTTTGTTCTCTTAACACCTGAGTCCAGGTGCCTGAAGTAGTGGGTTTTGTCCTTAACGTTTACCTCTTAAGAGTATTTGCAGTCAGGTCTTCCTTAAACTACTGAAATTATAACTGTGAAATATCTGTGATAAACGTTGCGTGAAAAATTTGATGCTTTTTGGAAAAAAGTACTTTAATCATGAGTAAACTACAGTGTACTTAGTGCTACTCGCAGCTATTTCTTGTGTTATGCAGCTTGCCTAATGCACCTTACCCTGGAGTTTTGGAAAAACCTTGGAGACTGTATCACCTATAATTTTAGTCAGTTGACTTGCAGAAAACTTGCTCACTTCTTCACTTTACAAGTATTAGGCTTTCATTAATATGATGCCTGCCTAAACACGGTGGCTCCTGAGGTGTGGGCACGGCCACACGGAGGACGCGCCGGGTCGGTGCCGCCTCTCCTCCTGTGCTCCGTGTGGGGTGCAGCTCTCCTTCAAGCGCTCAGGTCCCCCGGAGCAGCGCCTCTGCGCCTGGCAGAGCAGGCCGGGGTGCAGTGCTCGCCTTTGCTTGTCCCTCCTTAAAGCCACATGCTGTGTAGTGAGTTCATGTTTACAGGGTTTAATGTTTACAGGTAAAGCTCATTTCTGTAGTTGCATTTTTATATTTTAGTATCACTTTCACATAAAAACCAAATAATGTGCTTAAAATAGCCAAAGAATAGTTAAATGCAAAGTTTGTATTAAATGTGTTACCATATTTCTCATCCTTTCTAAAAAATACTGTCTACTGTGTCAACCGTGATGGTTTGTTACAAATCCAGAGCCTGTAGATGCAGTGCCATAGGTAGAAGTGACCGCAGAAGCAGCCCAGGTCCGGTCTGAACGCTGCCAGGCACGGCACTCACCATGCTGGGCGGGGCCTGGTGCAAGTGGGAAGCGGCTCAGCTTCAGCTTCAAGCATGTACAAGTGCGTGAATGGGCTTGTGAGCAGTGCCAAGGAGGGTGAGCACAAGAAGGCGAAACGGAAAGCTGAGTTTGGGGGCACTGGGGATTGAGCCCGGGAACTGTTCAGTGAGCTACATGCTTGCTCCTTTGTCCCTTTCTGTTTCTTATTTTGAGACAGGGTCTTGCTGGGTTATGGAGTTGCCCAAGCTGAGGTGGAATTTGCAGTCATCCTGCCTCGGCCTCCCAGAGTGCTGAGATTGTAGGCATAGGGCTATTCTTGGTTCCAGGCCATGCACAAAGATGGAGTGCGTCAAGACTTTATTTCTGTGTTTCATCCCTGTACTGGCATATTATTCAGAAAATGGTCTCACACAGAATTAAACCTGTTTCTTAATATGGTATTTTGATGATAACTGTAAGTATGTGTTGTAAACTTTCTTAGATACAACAGATGCTCTGTGGGACTTGTAACAGTGCTTTTGACCATGGGCCCACATTTGCTGGGGAGTAGCATGGAAAGCACCAGCTCGAGGTGCCAAGGACAGCAGCGAACCCAGCTTTCAGAGTCCCCACCACAGCTTTGTAGAGCCATTCACAGGTGAGGGCCTCTGCCTGCATCTCGAGTGTCCTCTGCGTTGCAGGTGTGGAGCTTGTTTTGTCACCTGCTGTGGGCTCCTGATTTTTTTCTCAGTCAAACAAGCACCATGGAGTCCACTTCATGTCACGCAAGACTGTGGTGAGCTCTGGAGAGCGCATGCCCAGAAAGGCCTGTGTGAGGCTTTGCAGCACGCCACTGGGTTGTGCCTAGAGCGGGTCCACGCTGACTGCGCCAGCCGAGAATCTTCATCTGAAAATAGAATGGAGCACGGCTGTGGAGGAGACAGGACACGTCTGACACTGCATGCATGTGTCTGCAGTGGACCTCACCTCCCGGATTCAAGGTGGCATCAGCCTGGGCCAGTGTTTTCAGGAACTTTCCTCAAGACATACAGCTGAATGTGAAAGGTACTTCATGAAAGCATGGTTTCCCGTGGCCATTTGAACATCACTTCTGTGAAGTCCCACAGGCATCAGAACTTCAGAAAGCGGCAGGCCTTCTCCACCTAGTGACAAGGCTTGCACCATCCTGCAGCTCTGCCTGAAGGCTGTCTATGAGACCAGACTCCCCCTGCCGCCCAGCCTTCCCCACTCCATCTAGAGCCTCACCTTTGGCAGAAAGTTCCCTGGGGCATCCTCCGAGGGAGCCATGAGGATCCTTCTGAGAGGCAAGGATGTCACACGTCCCTAGAAATCCCAGCACAGAACTCCAGCTCATGCTGTCTCATCAAACTTAACAAACATAAAACCATATTACAAGTGAAAACTTACATGGCGTTCATTTTATTTTATATGTGTAATGCTGAAGTTATTCCATATAAATACCAAGTTACAGTCGATTCATTTTGATTACAAGCTATTTGACAGTATTTTTAAAAATCTTATATGATAAATATATATTAAGGTTAATGTGTCAAATTTATTGCATACTTTAAAGTATAAAACAATTTTTAAAAAATCTTCTACAAATAAAGTTCTATTCTAATTTTACAAACAATTGTGAATCATTTTTAAATAGTACTATTTTCAAGCCAGTGTCCTGGGTGATACCGTCTAATGCTCAAGACAATATTGAATTTATATCTGATGAGCTGACCACAGTCAATCTCTAAAAGTCTGTTTGATAATGAACTATTCAGTAGACGAAAAATGTAGTAAATGGAGTAGGTGTGAGACACACTGCTGTTGATAACAGGGTTTGTATGAGAAAAGGTGTTCTTTCTGAGTGGGGAGGCCTCAGTTGTCTTGTCCTCCAGCAGCACCCAGTTTCAAGTGAGAAGCTGTGACACTTGGGCTCCATGGTGTGCTAGGCCGCAGCAGAGCACACTCTGGGCGCCTCCAAGGCACGTGCGCCCGTCAGGCCCGCTGGAGCCCTGCCTGGCTTTGCTCCCCGAGCCCTGCTCCACTGCTCTCCAGTGCATTTCTACTTGAGGCCTGCTGAGCGTGGCGTGAACCTCTGAAAGTTGAGCAAGATGAACCATTTCCTCCTTTATGTTGTGCTGGGTGCTTGGGCCCAGCAACAAAGGCCTGGCTTCTTGGGGAGAGAATCAACTGTACCCCACCTGCCCCAGGAAGGTGCTACTCCAGCCCCAGGCTCCTCCACCACCAGACCTTCCCTGAAAACCCCAAGTCCAGGCCTGCACCCCATTCCCCACAGTTTTCCCTGGCCAGACAGACTGCAGCCCAAACATCTGCCGGCCACAGGGAAAGTCCCTGCTGTCCTGCCTGTGACATTTGCTTTACAAATGATGTTGAGCTTCAACAGCCTTAGAAAGGGCCTTGTAGAGCCAGGAGTGCTTTCCCTATACCCCGGAAGCCATCATGAATTCCTCAGGCTGGGCTCTGTGCTGTACCAACCACCATGCTTTCCAGTTAGCACACAAACCTGAGCATGCTGCTGTGGTGTGTGGGAGACAAACAGACACCAGAGCCCAAGGGTGGAGCCCTACCCTCCTGTGGGGTCCCAGCCCACCTTGCATATGGATCGGATCCATGTCCAGGCCTCACCTGAGCCCCTGCCGCTCCTGCAGGCTGCTCCATGTCTCTGTCACTCAGGCCTCTCTGCCTGTTCTGCCTGAAGGTTCTCCCTCTCACCTCACCTTGTTCCTGCAGAGGGACAGAGCTACACTTCAGGGCTTCGTTTACACAGTTCTCACCTACAAATTCCAGCCTGAGGACAGACTGCATTTTCCCCAGATATTCCTCTTTCCAGTGCAAATCCTGGGCAGCTTGTGGACTTGACTGCTAAGCACCGGCTAAATGCCAGGTGGTGTTGTCCCTGGGCATCTGATATTGGTGACAGCAGGAGGAGGGCTGGCACAGTGAAAGGCGTCCTGTGGGTCCCCTCGGCCTCGCAGGAACTCAGACACACTTGGGCACAGCCTTCGCAGAAGGCACTATGCAGCACAGAAAAAAAGCCGCACGATTCAGCACTTGGACACCTGCTTTCTCTGATGTACAACAAACTGCTGCACACAGCCTAAAACACCCTCCTGCCCAGGCCACAGGCACCCACTGTGGTGCAGCGTCCCCACTGGAGCCTGGTGTTTCTGTCCTGTAGTCCTGAGGGTCTCACTGGTCCCATGGGCAGGCAGGAGGCAGTGGCAAGATGGCCCAGTATTGGAGCCTTGGTTCCACAGCCCAGGTCAGAAGTCCTAGCCCCCAGACACCCACCGAGTCCCACCCACAGGGCCCCACATGCCTTCCATCCCCCGAGCCAGCAGTGTCATGCTGTGCATCTCTCCAGGCTCTCTCACACCACTGTGTGGTGCACTCTGCTTCCACCACTCCCTAGGTGAGCTGCAGCCCCTGGACCCCAGGCCAGCTGTGGGTGCTGACACCAGGGCAGGAGGAAGACTGGAAGCTCACAAACCCCAGGGCTGGGGCATGAGGTGGCTCCTGGGTCTCCCAGAAAACCTGCCTCCCTCAAAAGGAAAGTGGGCTCCACACTGCCTGAAGACAATGTACAAGTCACAGTCAGCCTCCATTCTTCAGCAGTGGGAAGCCGGGTAGATGGCAGTGCTAATGTTTGCCTAGGGGTTCAGCCTCAGTGCTACGGAGTTAGCCTGAAATTAGATTTGGCTCATCCTTACCAGCTCCCTTGTAACACAGAATAGAAAGGCCTTATTGGGTCCTACTCTTTGCTTTCCAGTGAAACCATGTTCAAAACTGTGAGATGCCACACCAGGAGGCAAGCACTGCATAGTTCAGAGTTGCTGACCATTTATCGTAGACGTGTTTGCATCAGCTTCAAAATGTCAAAGGAAAGGGCGGAGAGGCCCCCAGTACCCAAGCAACTGAAAATCCTCCACAAGCACACGATGCTCTGGAGCAGGGAATGTTCTCCTTGTGAGGATAACCAGAAATTAAATCCATACTGGAGGTTCATGGGCAGCACTCAATTTGTTATGTAGGTTCTGATTTAAATTCTCTTACAAAAAAAAAAATTAGTCATTACCAAGGCAAATCCTGTGCCCCCTGAGAGTATTTTTTCTTTAACACATACATTTTATAAATGAGAATAAGAGGCGTATTCTCTCCACTAGGAGACAATGAGCACACAGAGCCAAGGATAATCTCAATTTAAATAAACAGGGTTTCCGCTCACCCTGGGCTTGAAAACACAACCAGATTAATGACTTTGTTCATACTCAGTTCCTGGGCCGGAGTCCAGGCATAACATAAATATTCTCCCAGACCTGATGACAGTGAAATATCTTCTGTTTAGCCTCCAAAGGGATAACCAGGCTCTTGATGATGAACGGCTCACTGCCAGCCACATAGCTTTTTTAGCATTGCTGTTTGTTATAATGGTGCAAAGCTTATGACGTGAGGTTGGTGGTGTGTGGTTTTAAGCTGGGAGGAATTTAGCACCCTTCTATCCTGTCTGCCTCTTCAAAAGAATCATGGGAAAAAGGAAGCTCCATTGGACTCATGTGTGCCCTGGTGTGGAGTATAGCTTATGCTCTTGCTCCAATGCCGTCGAGAACAAAGTTCACTGTTGAGACCTCCAGCTATTATCTAAGGCCTTGCCAAGGAAAGGCACATGGAAAGGTTTGGAAGAGGTGCTAGATGTCTTTGAGGTCTCACCCTGAGGCAGAGTCCAGCACTGTCCAGTGGACACACAATGTGGGCAACATGTGTAATGTTTTGACTTTTGGTAGTACTAAACTCAGGAAGCGCGAGGCTCCACTTCCATCCCTTTTCCTTTTATATTTTGAGACAGGGTCTCACCATTTGCCCAAGCCAGATTGTCCTGCCTCAGCTTCCCAAGTAGCTGGAATCACAGGCATATACCACCACATCTGCCCAATGTGTAATTTTAAATATTCTAGTAGTTAACATTCTAAAAAGTAAAAATAAATACACAAAATTAATTGTAACAATGTATTTTATCTAACCCAACATTTGCAACACATCCTCTCCACATGGAATCAACCAATCAACAAAATCTCTTTTTCACTTTTGGTACTAAATCTTCCCAACCCAGTCCACCTCTTATGCATGCAGCAGCCTCAGCACAGATGGCCCTGTGGGTTTTGTGCTGCCATTCTGGCTGCACTGGAATCTGCAGGAATTGGGGCCACATGAAGTAGGCAGCATGGGAAGCCCTTCCCGGATTGTACCTATGCAGGTGGCTTCCCTGGGCAGTTTTGGGATGGGAGGGAATCCCTCCAGGAGAGCCACAGCCTGACAGCCAGCAGCCCTCAAAGTCAGACAATCATGTTCTGGCAGTGCCACAGGGTACTCCAGAGTTAAAAGGCAGCCGGCTGGTGGGGAGGGAGTAGTCCCCTCTGGACGCCCACAGCTCTCACCCCACTCACCCCGTAAGAGGCTCCAGTGGTTCTGGGGCAGTGTGTGGGAGTCCACCTCACACTGAGGCTGCCAGTGGTTCTGGATGGAAGCGGGGCTTCCCTAACACCGTCTCCCATGCGAATTGCCATGCAAATGGGCAAAGGCAGCGTGGAGAACCACATTCCACAGGAAGAACATGGCCTGGACCAAGGCGGAGGGCAACCGGTGCTTTGTCAGACAGGAGCCTCCCCAGGAGAGGGGAATGGTGAGCAGAAGCAGACGCTCTGCGGGAAGGCAGCGCCCTGTGTTTGCTGGTGCAGAAGGGTGCAGTGGGGCTGACAGGCTGCAGATGGAGGGCGTTTCTGGAGCTCGGAGTCCAAGCTGGTCCAGCTGACATTTTGAACTAGGAACCAACCTGTTCACTTTCAACCTCGTGTGTGGCCAGTAAAAAAGAAAGAGCAAAACAAAACAAGGGGCTCCTTGGAGACAATTATGAGTTATTCCTGGGACGAAATAGCAGAGATTATCCTGGACAGGAAAAGTGGAAATAGATCCTGAGAAGAGTCTGGCCTGTGCCTGGCCTTAGTCGAGAGCAACTCAGTGCACGGCCACACACGGGTGTTTTGTCTGCACTTTGGAAACCTGTTCTGCCCAGGCAGGGGCAGCAGGACCTCACACAGACAAGACTGCTGCCCAGACGTTGCCACTGGGCAGTGAGGGGCAGCCGTGTCCCAAGCCAGGACTGATGGGGGAGAGGTCATGTCAGGCCCCGTTGCTGTCCAGATGGCAGGAGGCCAGGCTGGGGTGCAGGCTGACACCGGAAATCCGGATGGGCCAACTAAGGGTGCTGGCGCCACCCAGAGAAGATCCATGGCTCTTCCTCCATGCCACCTGAGGAGTGGCTGAGGCCAGTAGGGAGGACCCAAGGCAGGCGGTCCTGGGCTCCAAGGAGTTGGTGGTGACCAATCTCACCAGCAAGCCAATCCCTCATTTCCACTGCAAAGGCTGGAAATGACAAGCAAAGGAGAAGAGATTGCTGGCCCCAGGTGTGCTCTGAACCAAAAGTAAATCTCTGCCAGTACAGAGAGAAGTCAGGAAAAGGGACCCTTCCCGGTTTAGGGAGCCCAATCGTAACACTCAGTCCTGGCCATCTGGCCCAGAGGAACGGCTGTGGTGGGCTCAGCTGTGGACCACGAGCCTCCCGGTTGCTTCCAGGTCTCTAAATTATTTCATCTGCTTGAAATCTCACTGGGGCTTTTGTGTAGGAGAAGCATCCCTCAAATCTATGCCACAAAATGCTTCCAGTATTGAATTACTCAAAAGATGCTTACTATTCGTGGGCATGAACACAGAGAACGAATATACTTACATAACCAAAAGGGCAGACACAAATGTGAGGGTTTTAAAATTACACTGGTTCCCTAGTTAACTGTAACAGATGCTGGTCCTCTGAGCATGCAGAATCTGTTCCAGGCGACAACCGCTTTTTCCCTCTGACTCAGCCCAGCCCATCCTACTAGTGGTGTGGCAGTGGCCTTGTTCTGAAGCCTGAGTGCCACGTTGTGGTGCTCACAAGCATCCTCTGCAGCTGGGAGCACAGGCCTCCTGGGCTTGAGATGATCCAACAGCAGCCGCAGCTGGAGGAGTACTCCGCAGCTAAGCAAATGGGTGCTCTTTAATCCATGACAAATGTGCTCGAAAACCACTCAATTGTTCCCTTTCTTCCTCATCAGGACGCTCAGGAGCTGGGGCTTCCGTCTCTGAGGCACTGCAAGGTCCAGGTCAACTTGTGATTCCTGCGTGCGCTCTCTGTATGTCGGTAGGTGGCTTGGCGCATGATGCCTGTCCCATCTGATAGCCCAGAAGGGCAAAGACAGATCCATGAGGCTTCCCCATGGCCATGCAGTACATCAAGGCCATGGGTTTATTGAAAAACAAAAGAAATTTTTTTTTGTGTTGTTGTTTACTCCTTTTTCTCCTGTGTTTAATTGTTTGCCCTATTTAGTTGATTGCTTCT
>NDGM010567663.1:0-13505 GCA_002564305.1 Octomys mimax
TATATATATATATATATATATATATTACATCATTAGTATATATTATAGGTGAAATGAACAAATTTTCATAAAACTAAAATGTAGAGATTAATCATTATATATACTAAGTTCACAGATACTACCATGTCAAAACTCAAATTGAACAACAATATACAAAGTATGTGGAAAATCTAAAGGACTTCTGGGCTATCATTTAAAAGTATGTATTAAAAGTTAATGACTTCTTCAATCAAAAATGTCACATCCAGACTGTCATAAATACATAGATGTAATATATAGTTTCACAAAAGGGAGAAAGAAGTGAAAGGTCATGTCCTTTTAGAAATTACACATTACTAGTTGTAAGCTCTATTGCAACTATTTTAAAAGTGCATTTAAGATAAAACTAAATAACAGAATACACATATATGTTGGTCTTGTATTATTAATCACATCCATTATCTTTACAATAAGATAAATGAATTCTGAATTCTACAACCTAGTAGCTATATAAATTTTGGTCTTTTAAATTAATGCAAACTTTTCTCAAATTTAAAATATATTGCTATACTATTTCTAAACCTAGATATGGAATTAAAATGGATTTAGCTTTTGTCTGTAGCACTGGACTGACTGATTTAAATCCTGGCTGTTTAGTTAATCTTGGGGTGATTTTTAATCTTTTTTATGCCACAACTCCTTATGTAGAGAATTAAGTCAATGCATATATTATTTCATTTTCTTTCTTTCCTTCTTTTCTTTCTTTCTTCTCTTTCTTTCTGCCTTTTTTCCTTTTTTCTTTCTTTCCTCCTTTTTGAAATGTACTTCTTAGCTTCTTAGATTAAGCGAAATACTATGTAAATAACACAATGAATCCAAGCACAAAATACAAAGGTAATACAATAACATTTCTTAATTAAATTCAAGAATAGTGGTATAATAAAACTTGAATCAGGGTAAGGGGTGTGTTTGTGAAGATGATGAATTTAGCACTTCTTCAAAGTTGAATATATGAATCATAGCAGTGGTGTGCTGCAACCAGTTTCCTCCTGCTTTTGAGAAGTGACTGTGCTCATAGTTGGCTAGCTCTGAGTGCGCTAGCATCATGATGGCAGTTAGAGCTGGCGTAGACACCACGTGTGGCTTGATGATCAGGAAATGTGACAAGTCATAATTTTTTGTTTTGCATTGAGGAAAAACAGATTCAAGAAACATGATTAATAGGAAAACAGAATAGAAGTTACATTATGGGCAACTACAAATATAAATAGATTACTTAAAACCACAGAACTACGGGACAGAATTTATGCTTCTTAAATAAGGTCCCACTTTAAAACACTTCTGGTAGTAGTTTCGTTATAGACGTACAAAAATGCTTTTCTTTTTTATATAGAAAGTGAAATCACAAACTGCTTAATATTTTTTTGCTCCTATGCATTTTGCTGATGCATTTAAAAAGTATGGTTTCCCAGAAAAAAGAAGAGACTCTCCTATCCTTTCATTAACATGAAATTTTCATTTCTAACCTGTAATCCTTAGTGTTTGTTCAATGCCCAGCAAATCCCATTAGTGTTGATTTACAAATGCAAAGAGAATGAGAAATTTAAAGTCAAGGTTATAGAGAAAAAATATACTGGTTAAATAGAATTTTAAATGACTACCAACATTATCAGAAAAAATCTTGTGTAAAACTTTCTAAAACTATAGTAATTACCAAGATAGAGTAATATGTTCACAGGATTATTTGGGTAAATATCATTACAATATTAACATGCATCTTATTAATTTTCATTAAATGCTCCTGAAAATTGCTTCTTCATTACATTCGTCATCAAAGGATTGATGTATTGCTGTTTAATTCCAAAATATTATTTACAGATAATAATTAAACCTACTTTTTTAGTATAGGTGCATTTCAAAACTGCCATCTCATTTCTGTTTATGTTCATAAATTTTGCATAGTTCCTAGCACATAGTAGGTGCCCACATAAATTTTAATGAATCAAATGTTGAATTAACATTTCCTTTTTTAAGCTGAATCATTACTGAAATTATTGACATGGTATTATACAACACTCTTAAACCTCCTAACCATTAAATATTTTAAGACTGCCCTTAATTACAGTCCTTGATATTAGTATTAGAAAGTGTTGTTATGCTGAATTCTAAGCATTACATAATTTAATCTATTTTATCCTAATCATAATTTATTTTGTCCTAATCAAATAATCAAGGATAAGTTATAGATTAAGAGCTCCAGTATCAGAGGACTTAATTTGACTCTGGCTCTGCTAGTTCCTCTCTGTACAATTTAAGATGGTTTGTCTGTTCCCTCGGATGCTAAGTTACTTATTTTAAATAATAACAATGTTTCAGCAGCAGAAACAATTCATAACTCACCTCTTCAACCTGGCCACAAGTAACTACGAGGGCCGGGGAGATAGCACAACAGCATAAGCACCTGCCTGGCAAGCGCAAAGTCCTGAGTTATTTTTTTGTTGTTGTTGTTTGTTTGCTTGTTTTTTGTATTTTAGGACAGGGTCTACAGGGTCTCGCTAAACAGCTCAGACTTGTAGTGATTGTCTTGTTTTCGGCCTCTCAAGCACTGGGATTACAGATACACACCACAACACCCAGTCTCAATAGCAGTCTCAGCACACCCTGCAGGTAAGGTCGGCACTGCGTGGATCATTTCCTGGCTGTTGTGCTCCCCCTAAGCAAGCACTTTAGTCCATTGAGCGATCTGGCCAGCCCAAGGTCCTGAGTACGATCCCTGGAACAAAAAAAAAAAAAATCATACCTGAACATTTTGGGCATTCCTCAGGGCTTTACACTTCAATGCCTGTGTCTGCATCTCCTCTTTGTAGCTTCATCAGCTGCTCACAGAACAATCCCATGGCCTCTAGAGCTTTATTCCTGCTGTTCAATACAATTCTCAACAAACAGGGATGGAAATCAGAGAAAAAATGGCCCAGTCTCCTTTTATTCTGATTTAGAATTTCCATCAAATGCAAAACATTCAGAATTGAATTTCAGATAAAAACAAATTATTTTAGACTTCAATATTTCCTTATAATTTAAATTTGGACTGGAAAAGAACACATGAAAAGGGAAAAAATGGAAACAAAGCTTTATAAATAATGAGAGGCTAAGGGGGTTTGAAGAGAGGGGAGGTGAATAAGAAAAAAGGAAGAATCCAGATATTCCATGGACAGGTACACATTCCCTATAATGTATAATATCATTATGGATAACTAAATTGTACCAATAAATTTAATTTTGAACATCCTGCATGTACTGCAAACACATGCTAATAAAAACTTAAATGAAAAAAATTTAAATTGAATGGAGCTTCCTCTATTCTACCCTCAACTTTGTTATAAACTGTGACTTAACTATGGGAGAGACTCAGAAGGATAGCTTACACAAGCATGTATCCCAGGAGGTAGGAACCCAGGAGACAATCTGAGAGTTCGGTATATGACGTAGTTCAATATCCATTATGTTTTAACTGTAATATTGGTCAGTTTGCTTCTCCTTTCCTGTCTTCCCTTTGCAAGCTCAATAATCATACAAAACAATCCCTCTGAAATTTACACCTTTGACATTCTAAAAGTCTGTGAAGTGGAGAGGTAATAGAATTATAAAAAGAAATAATAACTGGTCATTTGGCAACAGTTGCAGATGCTTACATTGGATTCAGGAGAAAAGGAAAAATAAAGACAATACAAACAAGTATTTAAGTGTGTATGCACTTAACACCTGTCACCTTTTGGTTCATTCATTGTGTGATTTTGCATAACATGAGACTTTTAAACTATTCACTGAGCTAAAATCACTCAAAATCTAGCAATTTGAGAGGTTTCACATACCAAGTAGTAAAACTGGCTAAAATTCTAAAAATCAAAGTATTTTTAATGTCTTCTCATCTAAAATGATACGTTTATATTTCAATGTAAACTGTCATATTATAAAATTATATTTTGAGGCTAATAAAGTAGTTTACACAACCTGACTTGAAATATACTTGTGGTGGAATATTAATATTAGAAAGATGCAAGGATGCATAAAGCATAATACAACACACTTCTCTAGAGATTGTTGAGTAGTTGTGTCAGAAAACCAATAGCTCAGTTCTGTAATAAAATTCAGAAAGCATAAGTTCCCAGAGGGAGGAAATGAGACGAGATGAGAGAGGAGCATTTTTGTCTTCTGCTCTAATTCTATTTAGATTGCTCTCCACTTGACTCGAAATCTTAACGGTGGTTTTAAGTAATTTCTTTTGAAACAAGACAATGCACACCTCTTCTCCGCTTGTTGTTTCACAAAACACTTTTTCAAACAATTTCTGAGGATCCTCTATAAGATTAGCTAACTAACAACGCGGCAGTGTAGGATGCTTAAAATATTCACGGGAGAAATCCTAGACCAACAGATCTTATTCAACAATATAAAGAAAACTACATCACTGATTAAGTGAAAAGCCTTTGAAGGGCTTAAGTGGTGCTATGGCAGCTACCTTTGGGCAGGGTAAAAAGTTAATCCTGTAGGTCTGGATAAAAGCTGCTAGAACATTCCTGAGCCACTTGAAATCATGGCCCTATTTATAAGGAAATGATAAGGCGGACCAGAGAAGTGTGCAGAAAGGTGATGCAGGTTGCCAGGTAAGTGAGCTTAATGATGAACTTCCTCATTCACGCTCCACTAGGCTGATTCGAGGAAGGGATTTGCTGTCTGACCTGCTGCTGGCTGACTGCCAAATGTATTGGTCTTGCTTGCAGATATGTTTTGGATCACATGGAGGTGGAAAAGTGAAAAAGGCCTTACACAGTGTTATGCTGTACTTAGAAAACGCAGGCCAGTCACAAAATGTCACACCCTTAGTGAAGCAGCCAAACTCCCCAAAGTCACCCTGACATCAGTCACTTCCATCAGAAGTTGATGAGTTCCTCTCCAGGACCGGATCTCTACATTTTCCATCCTTCGAAGGAGAACCAACTCAGTTATGTTTCCCCTTTTGCAACATAAACTAACGAAGAGATTTTTGATAATGATGTTTGTTAAAAGATAACATAAAGGTAATTCAGTACCAAGAATAAACTGTCATGAAGTTGTAAGCAAGACTGACAGTAAGATTAACAAGAACAGAAAATCTGAGCTAAATTGAAACTCTTTTGGGTTCCATAGGACTGTGGACAATTTATTTGACCTTCTCTGATCCTTAGTTTTTATATTTAATTTTAATAATTTTGTAATATTATTAAACGGCATCTAAAACTAATGCTCCTTATCCTGTTAAAATTGTAACCCACCCAACATTCCGTATCACGTACCACTTTTGCTTTTCTCCACAACTTTTATTATAATCACATCCAATGTAACACCTACTTGTATATTTTGTTTATTTCTCGCTTCCTAGTGATGTGAACCCCTTGAAGAAAGGTGTATGTACCTGCTTTGGGAACAGGTTTATCTCTAGAACATAAAATATTACTTCCTGCATAGTATTATTTAACACATTTTTGTTTGCTGACAGTTCATTTAAATTATGGGCTTCACTATATTAAGCATGTTCTGGAAGGTGGTTGCATAATGGGGAACTATGTCCACCCATAGATTAGTCACTGGCATTCATACCTGGATATGCTAATAGGAGGTGGGCTCCAGTTGGAGGAGGGTCCATGGGGGCAGTGCCTTCAAAGGTTCACTCTCTCCCTGGCACCTTCCCCTGCTCTGCTGGCTGGCAACCACAGAGTCTGAAGCTCTGTCTGTCACAACTTCCACCACAAAATTCCTACCTTAGACCTAGCTGGCTGTAGACTGCACCCACAGGAGCTGCATACCATACTAAACCTATTTACTTTCTGCTTACAAATGTCAGGTTCTTTGTCCTGGCAAGAGGAACACTGATGAAAATATTTGTTAAATCAATTACAGTTTAATATGATCTCATAAGAGAAAAGTGGAAGTAGTTTTTAATAATATGAGCAGGTTTGTAGTATGTACTTATCTTTGTTGCCGCCCTTGTGCTATTAGTGGATCATTTCTTCAAAAGAGTATGTACGTTGCATAGTAGAAAGCAATGCTTTCACTGCCTCAGATACTCAAGTGGATACTGTGTGGTCGTTTAGCATCCAACTTCCTGTCAAATTATAACTTCTGAATATGCAAGTATGTATTTCATTTGTCTGCATATAGGAATCACATGGCAGAAGACTGGCAGAGCAGTAATCAATACCTATTAAGTGAATTAATGATAGAATAATATTGAAATAAGCATATGATCAATAAATAGTTGAAGCGTACGAAGCATCTTTGAGCCATACTTGACAGCATAAAGTATATATTTCTAATGAACAAGATAACAAAAGTCACTCAGTTTCTGTAAAAAATTGCCTATAACTTGCTTTAACTAATGATCAAATCGAGGAGACTATTGCAGCTTGTTTTGTGATTTTAATTTTCATTTAACAAGTATTTCTTTACAGGGAAATGTATTGTGTTTCCTTCACACTGATTCCGTAAATATTTATCATAGCCTTAATAAATATTTATCATAATATAATCATAATATTGTTTTTCTTATATGAAAAATCATTAAAATATGTTTTATCTAATGATATTCTCTTTTTTCTTTGAAGTCAATCCAGTAGGTAACATCATTAAGTGGGAGACTGGGGATACAGCATATCCAAGGCCTTGGAGTCAATCCCTGGCATCCCCCCAAAAATCAAACTATAGAGAATCAATATTATTTTATGAATATCCAGTTTCTCTGTACATATTAAACCTTCATTATGACAGAAAAAAACTAAAAAGCTATGGTTTTACCTCTTCCACTTATCAACTGCAGTAACTGAGACAAAATTTTAGAAGGAAGAAACAGGTCTTGGAAGAAAAAGACAATCTATCTTGTATTGCAGATTATCTTGGATATGAAAAATAGATATGGTACCACAATGAGTAGGATATTAAAATAACTACAAGGCTAATAACCCTCCAAGATTCTAAGACTTGGAGATTTGGCCTCAGGGAAGTATAACACAATGTGGAGAATATGTGGCAATGAAGTCCCGTATCATCAAGTGTTTTGTTCTGCAGGATCAGAAATCTCACCTGAGTGAAATATAGGGTTAAGAGGCTATAATATCTAAGACAGATAAATTGGAAGGATAATGACATGGCCCCAGTCATGCAGGGACTGAATTTTAAACAGTTCTCTAAAAAAGGGAAAAGGACGGGGAAATAAGGTGAAATTCAGTCATCAGTACAAATGACTCCAACTCAATTAACAGGAATGGGTGCTATGCAGATTCTATAGTAGTCTTCAGACTTCATGAATATTTCATACAGAGTTCAGTACTAGAAGAACTTGAAATGGGAATAAAATTGTTACAGCTTTAGGACAGACTTATTGTAATTCAAGAGCTCTAATATGTGAGGAAAAGCTGTGTCAGAGAGAGAGAGAGAGAGAGAGAGAGAGAGAGAGAGAGAGAGAGAGATCCCAAAGAATCCTGGAAGAAAAAGTTTTATTGAATTACTCTCAATTTCCAAAGACATAAAAAGTTGAGTATATTTGTCCTAAGTGTCTACAGCCAGAAATATTTTGGAATTTGAACTTTGGATTACCCTGTAACAGCCAATGAAATAAAAAATATAGGCTTCACAGCTGAATTCTATAAGAAATTTACAGAAGATATAATCCGAATACTCCTCAAACTCTTCAATGAAATTGAAAAGGAAACAATCCTCCCAAAGTCATTCCTGGAGATGAGTATTATACTGATACCAAAACCAGGGAAGACACAACTACAAAAGAGAACTACAAGCCAATCTCCCTCATGAACATGGAATATTCATAAATGCATAACATATTTAGACGAGCTTAACCATATAATTTTATTACATTTCATGTAAAAAATGCACACAACATTTTAATAATTTTGTGCATTAAGCAAAGACTATGGATGTTAAATATTAGAAAGCAATTGTTTCCTTTCCTCAGATACCAAGTGGTTACTCTGGTAATAACTCCACCATTCCTGACTCTGGAATTACAGACTAACAATAAACACCACATTTTATATTGATTTACATGAAGAAAACAAAAAGTATAAACTATGGCATATTGTTAACATCCTACAAAGGAATACTGTGCTCAGGGTTACTGACTTGCATGGTGGCATCCCCAGCATCCCAGTGTCATCTGTTAAATACCAGCAAGAGTAACTGGTAGCAGCTTTCTCTCTCTACCTGTAACATTATGCTTGTTTAAAAAGTTACTGTACACATTATTTTATGCTCCCAAGTAAACAGAAACAACATAGCCACTAAGGGAATAGCAAGTAGGCTCTCCAGGAATGAGGAGGTATTTTTCTGGAAAGCTTTCCTAAACGTTTCCTCTAGGGTCTTCTCCCTCATCAACAATGATTTTTACCTGAGAATCTTATCTTTGACCTTATACACCTAAATGATCTCTCATTCCGTATAAATCCCTGCTGCCAGGGTTCTCCATAAGCCCATCATGCCATTCATTTTACCATGTAAGCTCTGAGCCCTTGTACTCCAGTGTGAACACCATCATCTTCATGGTCACCATAGCTCTAAAACCTTAATGAGATTGTCTTTTCTATTTCATCCCTGGTCAACTGGAGCCTCGTTATTTTATGATAAAGTCTTTAATATTCATGTGTTTTAGCTGACTGACCAACTCTAAAAGTAAATTTATTTGTCTATATAAGAAGTTCAGACATCTATTGTTTTTTTCAGTTAACATACAAAATCCTTCAAAGTCATCTCTGTGTCCAACACGATCGCTGAACATAGTCACAGACCAAAAGTCATCCCAGAATGCATGGCTACATGCCCCTCACCAGCTCCCAAGCATTAGCAATATTATCCTTCGTGCCAAACCCTGTTTATTGCTGCTAACACACTCTGTAGTGAAGTGTTTTATTATTTGTTTTTGAGTGATATCAGGTATCCTAGTGCTGTGGCAGAATAGGTGAGGTCACACTTGGAGGAAGTACGTGGCATAGACATTTTTAATGATTCAGCTAGAGGATGAGAAGGGTAGTCATCAAACAGAAACAAAATCTGACGATTATTATCCAGTTTTGTTTCCCTGTGGTAAGCATGAATCATTGTGTCCCAAATGTTTGAGAAAGAAATTCAGCATGACACACATGCTTTTTTTTTTAAAGTATAGTAAGCTGGAAGAAATTCACTTCTTTAACAATAGAACACAAGGTTTTTAGCTCAGTAACCTTACCTTGTGCATGCTTGTGGTGTTACCAGATCCCCAACACTGTTGTTATGTCATTATTCTCCTGTAAGGGCGGTCTCACGGGATGGAGTCAGTGATTTTTCTGAGGCACTAGTGGCACAGAAGTGCTCCTTGATCACCATTACAGGCCCTTTCTGGAATTGTATTTTTCATTACTAATGACTGGCAAGCACATCAATGAATTCCTTCACTATCTTGTGATAAGAAGATGCTTTATCATCACACAGCTTTAAAGCTTTAATTCTATGTTGGTTCTTAGATTTCAGTGAGCAGCCTGCTGAATACTTACAGATCTTTGCAATTTTCAGGTCGTCATGATGGGTCTTGAGCTGTTTCATGATGAACATACCGTTAGGTGGCATCTATTCACTGAGACAATGATGGGTCCACTCTGTTAACAAGTGATTGAGATCTTAATTTTAACATGCAATGATTTATGTTTTTTTTAACTTTCTGTCTGTCTATCTGTCTTTCTCTTTCGTCATTCCTTCCTTGCTTCCTTCTTTTCTTCCTTTTTTCTTTCTTTCTTTCCTTCTTTTAATATATTTTACATAGGGTCTCAGTATGCAGATTGAACATGAAGTGATCCTCCTGTTTTCTGCCTCCCCAGCACTGAGAGTCAGGTGCCCCACCACATCAGTCTCAGTTGAAGCCTCAGCGCACCCGAAGGTGGGGCCAGCAGGGCATATGGCTCAGGGGATCGGACCCCGGTCTCTGTGCTCGCCTAAGCAGGCGCTTAGTCCACTGAGCTATCTCTCTAACTTTAACTTTTATTTATCACTTTAGCATACATTTTTTTTTCGGCAATTTATCTTTTCTTTTCTTCAAGTCATTTGTGGTGATCAGTCCAGTATCGTCTTCTACTATAAGACATTTCCACATACACCACTGTTCAGTCTCTCCAACAAATTGACTTTTTGTACTATGTGTCTGAATGCTTGCTTACTCTTCCTTATCACTTTCTGTGTTGCTTTCACATAAGGATATTTGCAGAAATTTCTAACATTTTCAAAATATCATTATATTCAAATAGAAAAAGTGATACCAAAAAAAAAAAGCAAATTGCATACAGTTGGGGTCCCCATTGGGATATTGCAGGAAGTCTGGGGACTGTGCACCCAGCCTCCCTAGATCCACTTTGAAGGTGCCTCACTGAGGCACCCAGATGTACAGAAATAATGTTTAGAAGCTAAAATGTCCTTTGAGACATGAGAAAACTGTGGGGCTGTGTCTCTACATTTTGAATACAACTCATCACATGAGGTCAGCTGTGGAATTTCAACTCATAGCATCATATTGGCACTCAAAGCCTTGACTATGAGAGCATTCTGTATTTCACACCAACATTTTATTTGATTTTAATATCAGCATCACTCAACCACATTTTTTAAAATTTCAAATTATGTTTTTGGAACTGCTGAAATAGTCTGAAAATTAATACTAAGCTTCTTTTCTGAGTCATTCATGACAGAACTGCTAGCCTGATGGTTTGTCACTCCTGATTATTTTAGCACATTAAACTACAAAGGAATTCCATTTGAAGACAATGGAGCATAAAAATCAGAAAATTAACTGTAATGCCTTGCTAATTACCATAGACCTTGTTCAAGTCCTATCAATAGCTTCAATAATGTTTACAGTAAAATAGCTAATCTCAACATGTATTGCATTTATATGTCTTCCTCCATCATATTACAATGTCAAAAACTTCTTCAGTTCATCTGTGATTTGCACAATCTTGAGATAATTGAAAATTGAATGACTTATGTAGAATATTCCTCATATCAGCATTACTTCATTAATGTCATAAATTATGGCATATATATAACAAGCATGATGCTTGCATTGCTGCTTTATATTTTGTTAGCTGCCAGTGATTTCAATTTGCCTCATTACTTGAGATATTAATTTTGTTCAAGACTAAGTGAGGATCTGCCATGTTTTTCTTTGTCATTTCACTGGTTTTCATTTCACAATATTTGAGAGGTAAGCTAAGGCGATATAAACATCCTGGTCCCAAATATCTTTGAATTTTCTCAATTGAATTAATAATTTTTTGATGATTTCCTAGCAGTATTTTTCTAAATTATTTCTTTTATATTTATTCATAGTGTCTTAATTGTGACATTATTTTTCCATTTATTTATTCATCCATGACCAGAGGTTACGTCACTGTACAAATTGTTCTGGGTTTTTCTCAGTAAGACCCTCCACAAGCTGGATCATGTATTCTCTACATATTGATACCATTCTTTTGAGACTCATGATGCATTATAGTGGGACAAGAAAATAAACCCCTGAACACAGTAAGTGGTTATTACCTTTTGTTTCTTCACTTTTGCTCCTTGCAACAGGCCCATCATGAAAGTCTGATAAATCCACAGAAGAGTAATATTTTCACAAAATGAAGAAATCATTACTGAGGATTAACCTCAATAAAACCACTAGCTTTGCTTGCTCTTGGAAGATTTTTTTTTTGATACAGGGTATCACTATGCAGTTCAGACTAGTAGTGACCTGCCTGTCTCAGCTTCTCCAGCACTGGGATTACAGGTGTGTGCCATAACGCCCAGTTCATGGCTGGCATGGTGCACCCTGTGTTGCAGGGCCTGCACAGCATGTGGTTCTGGGGATCAAACTCAGGTCCTTGCAGTTGCGAGGCCGGAGCCTAAACAACCAAGCTATCTCCCCAGCCCCCACTTTTAGCAGACTTTAAAAAATCAACACTTTTAGTTTTTCTTAAACTTTTCTATAGACAACACCGTTATTATTATGATAATAATTGTTTAGGTTACTTTGAAAAGCTTAGCAAGGGCTACTTTGGTGAAAACACCAGCGATTTCTCAAATGTGGCTACATTTGCTGGGTGACTAAAATGGTATAAAAAGATTGGGATGACTGTCTTCTTCCTTACTGCCTCAAACCTTGTGTCAGATTCTACCAAGCTCTACATATAGGTTGCTGATCAGTCAAGAACATTTTGTCCAAGCCTATAATACAGGATCATTTGTCCTCTTACTCTTTGGAGCTATACGTTCCTTCTACCCCATGTTAATGCCTTTTTCAACAGCTCAAGCACTGAAAAATCTTTCAGCTCTATCATAAAACCAGGATATTTATGCAAGATGATAATACCAACTATAAAAGTAATGTGGCATTGAGAGTCCATCTTACTCTAGAAAGAATGGTTGTCATCAAAAAATCAAACAACAATAAATTTTGATAAGGCTAAGGGGACAAAGGCACTGTTCTACACTCTTAGAGGGAATATAAACTGATACAAACACTATGGCAACCACTATAGAGACTCATTAAAAACCTAAAACTAGACGTGCCATTCGGCTAGCTATTTCTCTTCTAGATATCTTTCAAAAACAGTTAAACTCATCGTGCCATAAAGATACATGCACACCTATGTTTATAGCAGTACAATTAACAATAGGTTAATCTTGGAAGAGGCCTACAAATCCATCAGCAAATGAATAAAGCAAATTTGTTACTTATACATAATGTGGTACTAGTCTACCACATAAAAGAGTACCTTGAGACATTTATAGCAAAATAGATTTATGCTGAGTTGAGAACGTCAAGTGAAATAGAATATACATGACATAAGATAATCACAAAACATACATAATTTTTAAAAACAAGAAAAGGTATATGCAGGAAAAAATCAATAAGATCCTTTGTAAGTGAGCAAGAAATCTTGAACTTGATGGGGGAGCAAGGAGAGGGAAAGAGAAATACAAAGAATGAAGATAAGTTATTTATATGCATCTATTCACTAAGGTAAATGCAAACATTATATACTGCAAACATTTACTAATAAAATAAAAATAAAAGAGCAACATAGCAGCTCCTGAGCAAAACCAATCACCCATTACCCCACCAAGTATGAATCCAGAAAATTTTCACACTAAAAGAAAAACATCACCTGGACCTATGCAAACGCCTAACAGACAGCTACTAAGTAGTTCATCCTGATGTGAGTGAAAAGCAAGCCTCCTCCTCTGATGAGAGTGTTGCCTGGCCACACTTCTGGTCATGCCAACTCCCTTCAGCCAAGCCATACATCAACTTACTCCAAAAGATGCATGCTTGCTCAAATGTGTAACTCTTCACAATATCTGGGTTAATTTTATTTACAGTTTTTAAGCCAAAAAGCCCCAGTCCAGGATCATTTAGATAGTGATATTTAGAAACCAAATAGATTTTAGAAAGAGGTAGAAGAAAAAAAAAA
>NDGM010567690.1:0-11160 GCA_002564305.1 Octomys mimax
AAAAAAAAAAAAATCATTAAGGATTAACTGTTTCATTAAAGCAATAGAAATTAGTATAATTATCTTACTTATTATATATATATATATATATATATATATATATATATTCCCTCATTTCTGCTCCATCAGGCTTTGGCTGAGCAACTGGATAAGTGATACAAGCAGAACAAACTCAGGGCTTCTTCTGAATGACAGCAGTTGTGAATTTTTTTTTTTTTTTTTATGATTGGGTCTTGCTATGTAGCTCAGGCTGTCCTTGAGTTCACTTCATAGCCCAGGCTGTTATCAAACTTGCATCAGCCTCCCAAGTGCTGGGATTACGGACTTGTGCCACCACACCTAGCTGACAGATACGAATTTGAATCTGGGACCTTGCTGAGGGGAAACAACCGCAGCCTTCTTGCCTCTATGTGGAGCTCAAAAAGCTTTCAGAGCTCCAAAAAGCAATAATGAGCAGGTAAGGAGAGACCATTCAGGGTGGGATTAGGCAAACTTCTAAATCAAGCTTCCCTTGAGTTGTCAGTTAGGAGAAACAACATGTCTCTTATTGCCACGTGGACAGGTTGCACTGTCTTGTTAATCTGCAACACCAACCATCTCATTGCTATGCACATCAGTACTTGGCCCACCCAGTACCTTCTGTAGCCTCTTGGGGCAGGTTATTCCATACTTTTTCTACACTTCTCTATAAAGGGAGATTATTTCAATCTAAAACATTATTGCGAAGCTTTGAAAATAATGTAAAACCTTGACCATAGGGCCTAGCAGGTCACAGGCTCTTAGTAAGTGGCAGCTCCTCATCTTGGTTTTGCAAAAACCACTCCCCTCCAACATGCGCAAGAATAAATGACCCTACTTATTGCAACCAGAATTTTTAAAAAGACCAATTCCATAATTTGAAGGAAAAAAGAAACAGTAAGGAGTCTGAAAATTCCAGCTGGAATGCTCCTCAAGGTACAGGGAACTTTCAGAGCTTCCCTATGACCAGTTTTCCCTCATTGTGATCTACTTCCAAGTAGACCTTTTTCTTTAGATATATGTCTAATTTAAGTATGCAGAAACATTGTACTGACTTGCTATGTACTTTTTCATCTTAGAGATACAGTTTATATCATTTTTATTTGTAGTATAAAAAAAACAGAATCTGCTTTCTGTTACCCCCAGTGTTTATTCACCATTTAACCAGCTGTGAGGGGTTAAGATTAACTGATGCTTCTTTCTTTCCACTCCTGTCTGCTCTAACCATGGAACTATGCTAGTATTTCCTGAACCACTAGTGAATGGCAAAAACAAACATATCAGTTGTGATTTATTCAGAGACCTCACTATTGAAACAGGCAGCACAAGTAGACACATTTGGAATACAAATGGATAACGAAAACCACTTACAGGCTCATTAATAAGAAAGCAATTAGGCCTTCTGGGAAAATTCATTTTCTGAAAGAATGTTAAAACAAGCTATAAAATACAAGCAAAATTGTGTTTTGACAGGAAGAGTATACACTGCCTCTTACATCATAATTTTTCTCTTGAGAAAAATGACAAGAATCTCTGTTTTTAAATATGAGCACAAAAGATAATAAAAAGAATACCAGGGATATTTAATATATTCCACCTACTAACTCCCATTCATTAAATTTGACTATCCTATAAATGAACCCCTTATTACAAAGATCTAAGATTATACTTGGAAGAAAAAAGAATTATAAAGCAAGAGACTGCTACTAATAACGTCAGAAAGAATGCTATTTCCTGTGCCAAATATCATTATGCTAGGAGAAATGATTTGCATATAGCGTATTGGGTGCCTTTGATAGTATGTTTACCTTCTAAGTACTCACATACAAAACATGCACAACCACAATTACTTAGCCCTATTGTTATTTTCTTATGAAAATACTTATTGCAAAATTGCCTGAGTATTCTTTAAAAAGATCTGTGTGATATTATTTTCATATTTCTGGGACATTATATTGTAATCAAGTAAATATTGATAAGAATTGTGAACCGCAGGAAAGTTGCTTCAAGTTCTAATTAATCCATTCACAATAGACATGCAGTTCTACAGTAGTGCATTAGTGGCACTGGCTGGTGGGCTTTGTTGTGGGGACAAGCAAATCACCTGCGATTTTATTAACATGCAGAGTCTGGTGCAGCAACCTGTGGCCGGCGCTGCTCACTGAGGGCTATGGTTCCTGCACAGGTTGCTGCCTCTGGTCCACGGAGCACAATTCAAGCAGCAAGGTCCTGGGGTACCTTTCTGCAGATGAAACCAATGACCAGGAAGATGAAGCAGTTGCCAGCAATTTCTGCGCAGTTAGGAAAGAACCTTGAAAAGTTTCTTCTGTACTTTTAAATCTGCTCAATGATCAAAGGAAAAATCGCATGGCAGAGCTGTGTGAGCAGAAGGCCACTTGAGCAGCTGCCAGCCACCCTGGGCCCAAGGAGGAGCAGGCAAGTTTCCACGGCTGCTCAGCTGCTGTGCTGGCCAAGGCTTGGGGGATGAGCTTCAGCAGCTGACCGCTGGACGGGAAGAAGGGGTGAGCTCCTACAGAAATAGACACCGATCTGGAAGGAGGGTTAGTGCGCACATAGTACGGGATAGCAAAGTAGACAGTAGACTCTGTGTATGTTCCACTTTACTTTCTCCACTGATCAAATAAAGAGAATAAATATCTATTTTCTTGATTTCTAAGAATGTAAGTACGGAGCTTTGATTCTATCCCTAGATGCCTCTTGCCTCTTTCTAACTTGAAACTCTGAGAAATGTTTCAACCTGTATACTTAAAATGTTTCAACAACGCAAGCAGATCCTATCCCATTGGATTTTATTTGTGAACTCTTCTTATTCATGGACTTCCCAGGACAGCAGGTACACAGGGATCTGGTCAGCACCTTCCTGCTCAGCACTGTCGCTAGCATAGCTCTACAAGCAAATCAAGAGGAGCCACAGATTTTGTGGATGACTTCATTTGTTCCTGAAAGCAATTGTTAATGACAAGAGGAGACACATAGAGTTCTTATGGATCATCACCGCACAGAGCAAAACATTGGACACAGCTGGATGAGGAAGGGGCAGTGTTCTCCAGCAGCATCAGGCCAATCCTGATACTCCAGACCCAGTTTTCTCCAGAACCATAAGCTGCAAAGCCACAAATAACAAAGTTTTTCAATTATGCAAATTCACATTTTATTTAAAAGTATTAACTACACATCAAAAGAAATCTCATAAGAATGTAAAAGAAGGGCCAGGGAAATGGCTCACTAGAATAAGCGCTTCCCTGGCAAGCACAAGGGTCTGAGTTCAATCCCCAGGTCCGCCAAAAAAAAAAAATGCAAAAGAAAAATAAACATACCTCTCACAGGAAACTCTTCCTGAAGCACATAATAATGCTGATGTGCAACTGTAAGTCTTTAAGATATTTCCCCCTCAAAAAAATTGCAGCAAGACTGTTCAAAGTTTATGAACGAGCTACGGCAGAGTTCACACTATAAACACTGAAACATGGTTTTTTAAAAAAGTTTCACCAAGCATAGTTGGAGGTAACTTATCTTGTTTACCACAATATCTCAGGCAATATAGTACTCAAATTTTTTAGCCCTACCTAATAAAGAGACAGAGAAACACAACAAATAAACTTTCTGTGACATTAAAAGATTACTCTGTGGATGTGCAAGTTTGCTTTTGAGCTCAATTGAAAGAAAAATTATCCCAACTGATGTATTATTCACTTACTTTGTAATGAAATACCGTTTTAAGTTATGCCATAAAGTGATATGTCTTGTATTATTTTTCAATAACTATGACAAACAGCATGGATTCTGATGAAAAAACAAGTCATATTCAAAAGCAATTACAAGCTTTTTCAGCAGAGAAACATCATCTCATCAAGGAATACAGGCCAGATACACATGATCAAAGGATCAAGTCGAAGAGGAAGTCACACGGGGAATTTTTACACTGACAGAATAAGAAATGCATCATTTTGGACAAAGGCAGAGGCTGACGCTAACAAACAAATTAAAAATAAGCCATTTCCCCTCTTTTGAAACTCAAGTGAAAGATCAAACATATATACACACAATCTGTCTCTCTCTCTCTCTCTCTGTCTGTCTGTCCCTCTCTGTCCACTTGTCTATCTGTCTGTCTCTTCCCTCCACCCTGCCTTCTTTGTCTGCTCAGTGTGAAAGTTTTCCTGAGGCTTTCTGCTCTAGGCCTTCCACCTGCTCTTTCTGGCCCACTGCGGAGATCAAGGCAGGAAAAAGGGCCTGGCCTGGCCCTGTCTCTGGCCTGATGTACTGATGATACATACTGACTCTAACACCAGCTTGAGTAAACCAGGAGACCGCAGTTCAAAAATACTGGTAGGAACCCATGCACTTCCACTATCTGGAACTGTATGACAGGAATTTAATATATAAAACTATGAACACAAACTAGAAATCCTCACTGCTAGACATAAGAGATTCAGTGGGAGAGCTGACACCAGCTTTGAGAGGTGCACTGGCAGTCACACTTCCAGTTTTAAAGAACATGTCCAGCACCAAAGGGTACTTGGTAAAAGACAACCAAGTGTGAACTCCAGGGCTCTGCCCGTGGGGCTAGCTGTTGCTGGAGAGGAGCGGGAGGGAGTATATGGGGAGCGGCAGACAGGCTGATTTATTTTTCAAATTCACATTTATGAAGAGAAAGAGAAGAGCTGTCAAAGCTACACATGCCAAAGCCCGACTAGGAGCCAAACTGGCCTCTCTCCGTCTGGGCAGCAGAGATACAGATGACATCTTGCAATCTAGGAAATCGACAGATACAAGAGGAATGGAGGAGGAAAAGCTGTGCATCATTCCATTGCCTCAGAATTTAGAATTTTAATGCATGGAGGCACCCAGTCAGGCAAAACCAGAAAACAAAAAGCAAACCCTGAACCAAACTGCTCCAGGGTGTCTTGGTAGTAGGTAATAAGTAGAGGAAAAATTAACTTTGGATCAGAGACAGTACCCAGTCAGATGCAAAGAAAAGGAAAAGTGGCTGCTTAGATGAATTGGAAGGTCCCAAGGGATCAGCAGCGTGACACACCAGGAGCAGCACGCCAGGCAGGAGCTCAGGCTGTATGTGCAGGCTGGCGTCCTACCACAGAGACAATAGTCCCTCTCTAGGTCACCGATAAGACTGCACCCAAAAGCTGTGCACTGTGTGCTGCCCCGAGATGAAAGAGCTGAGCCCAGAGTTGAATAAATGGCTAAAAATACTGACTGACTGTTATTTTTTTCTGTAGTTAGAATATGAGTGTTAATGCAACTTGCATTTAACTAATGTAAGGATCTACACAAAGTAAGTTCTAAAAATATGGATAATTTCTGTGCTTTGTTGATACAATTATGGTCTGGACCAATCTAGCATATTTATGTTTAACCATGATTAAAGTGAATGCCTGATCCACTGAAACACAAGCACAAGAACACACACACACACACACACACACACACACCCCCTGCACACACTAGGGTAGAAAGCTCTGAGAGTTGCGAGGCAATAAAAAGAGCTGAAATTAAGGCACTTCGGTGACCTTAATGTATGATTACACCCTGGAAAGCTACATAGTACTTTACAATCGTCAGTTCTAGTTCACATAAATCACGTCACTTGATCCTCATAAAAACTATGTAGAAAGGTCAGACGCGTATCATTATCCCATTTTATAGAAGAGAAAGCCGAGTTTCCAAGCACCCTGTCTGTTACTGGCCTTGTCAGTCATCCGAGTCCTGCAGACAACTCCCCTACGTGACAGCGCTGAGAGATGACAGCTACCCCATCCAGTGCCCACACTGTAGCACTGCTCTGCATTCCTATGTCTGTTTCCCAAGATGCAATACTACTCTTGATACATGTCATTCCAAGGGCAGGCCAAAACGAGAAGTGGAAGCTGAGATTCACACAAAGTTCTCATTAGAGAGAGGCTTATCCTGAAGTAATTTTACACCTTAATTCCAAAAGCTAAGAAAAAGTGACAGAAAAGGAAAACACTTTTAAATTTGTGATTTCAATGATGCAGAATAAATGGGCATCTAATAAATCAAAGACATAACAATCCCTAGTCATTCAAAACTTTCTTTTTAAGCTTACTCCAATAGGATGATGTTGGAAAGTAGTGAATTAGTGTTAATGAGTATGATTTTAAACATACTTAACAGAATAAGTTATTTTTAAATTCTGAATGTCAACTTTTTTATTTCTAAATCACAGTTATTGAAATTTCTTTGAAAAGTTTATCATTTAAGGTAAAGTGTAGGAAAACAAACAATAGACTATACCCTCCAATCTATAATGCACCTCTAATTTATGTCTTTGCAAAAAAGATAGCCACAGAAATATCTGACCGTCAACATGATGTACAATAGCCAGAAAAAGGTAATGTTGGCAAAATAAACTTTTATTCTATGGAGAAAAGTGGATCCACAATCTCACCCCAAACTGTACAAAACCCTTCCTTCCTTCCGGGCATGTATGTTGATACAGAATGGCAAATTTGATAGATCCAATCCTGTGGGAACTACATCACTTACAAGTTCCCACTCTATAAACAAAACATAACAAAGTTAAATATTATGATTTGTCATTTAAAAAAAAAAAAACAATGTATTTATTCAGCATAGTTACCTAGAACTGGACATCTAGCAACACAATTGTTCATTTGGGGTTTCAGCACAAAAGTGGACCTCAACACGGAAGAAGTTTAATGTTTACCTGTTTGGTAAAAGGCAAATAACATTCAAAAGAGAAGAAGCAAAACTTTCTTTACTCCAGAAAATATATACATTAGCTGCTGATGGGGGAACGGTTGCATCTCTTGAGAACATGTCAGTTTAATCATGCAACCGGTAGAGTTCAAATTTTCAATTAGCACACTACACGCCTTTTCAAGCGCAGGCTGGGCGCAAAGACAAGCAAGGGGCCGGGAATCAATACTCCACACCACTGGGCTGTGCGCAGTGTTACATGGAGCTGGATTCCAGTTCCACCGGGCACTGTTCGTCAGAGGCAAGCGGTAGCGCTTAAGCCAAGGCAAGCCAAATGAAGCCACGAAGCTCCATGCTCCTAGCCTGGAACTGTTGCCCTCCGCACACCACGCCCGCAGACTCGACCTGTCCTTTGCAGACTGCCGCTGCCCGACCACAGAGGGGCAACACGCTGCTCCCCCCACCCCCCCGAGCTCTGACTCCTATCCAAGAGGGCTAAGGGGGTCAGGGAGAGGAGACGGAAAGCAAATACACTGTCGCTCCGGAAAACAACAGTGTGAGTTTATTTCCAGGAAACCGAGCAGTCTCAACAAGAGACAACTGTCAAGTACAAAGTAAGTTCTCAGCCTGCACCCCGTGGGCTGGGTTTGGCGTCCCACCCCACACCCCCCACCACCCACCTCCCAGCCCCCTCAGCATCTCCGAGTAGAGAGGCTCCAGAGGCCGTGCTGCCCAGGGGCTCGGCTGGAAAAGTTGCCTGGGCCAGGGTGGCGCGCGGGCGCTCCCGGTGGACAAACTTCAGGGCCCCTAGGGCGCAGCCACAGTCCCCAGTAAGGGCAACCGCACGGGCAGGGAGCTCGCACTGGCTCGGGAACCTCTCGGAGCGGCATCCCCGGGACCCCGCGCCCCTGCCAGCGTTCTCCAGGGGCCCCGGCCAGGGCTGTGTGGTGCAGGCTCCGTGGCTCCGCGGCGCGAGCAGTCCCGGGACCTGGCGGCCGAGGACGCGCAACGCGGATCGCAGGAACCACATTTCAAAACAACTTCCAACACTCAGCCAACACGCACGCAGCAGCTCCGAGCAGGGCTCCGCGCCACGGCGCGAATCCAGGAGGAAGCCAGCGGGGAGAGGAGAAAGGGGACTCCGAGGGAGGCCGGGAAGCCGCGGGACAATGGTCGGGAGGTGACCGCGGGGACGGAAAGCACCTGGCGGCGTGCGCTCCCCGGCGGCCGCACGCTTCTCACAATGGCTTCCCGGGGATTTTTGAACAGTCTGGGGGTCGCCAGCCTCAAGCTCACACTAGAGCTCCGCACAGGCGGCCCGGAGTCCTCACTACTTTGCCCTCTCTCCTCCCCTCCAGCCCAGTGCAGGCTGCGCGGACGCCAAGGCCACCGGGGCCCCCACGAAAAGCGCGGGGTCCACGCGCCCGCACGGCCGCGTCCCTCTGAGCCCCAAGCGCGCCCTGCACCGAACGCGGGGCCCCAAGACTAAAGTCACCCGCGCCCACTTCCCACCCGGCCCCGACCCTGGACCGCGCTTCTCCTTCCCGCGCGCCCCCGTCCCCGCCGGACACCCGCGCTGCCAGGTCCTGCCCCCCGCCCCGGTGCGAGGCAGCTCCACGTTCTCCAAGCCCGGGGCTGGGGACGGTGGTCCGGCTCCGACCGCCCCTTCCGGCCACTCACCTGCGGAGAACTGGCCCTGTGCCGACCCGAGCAGGCGTCCCGGGGACAGGAGCAGGAGCGCCACAAAAGCAGGCAGCGCCGCCGAATCCATGTCGACTTTGGAGAAGTTTCAAGCAGCTCTGCCAAGAGCTGCCGGGGAAGCGCGGCGAATCCGCGGCGGGGCGCAGGGCCCGGGCCCGGGCGCTCTTGGGGCGACCGCCGGCACCTCCCCCACTCCGTCCCGGCCGAGCGCGGCTACCTCGGGGGCGAGGGCGGGTCGCGCGTCGCCAGCCGGCCGCGACTGCGGCTCTCCATGCTCCGCCGCCGCCGCTCCTGCTACTCAAGAGTTACTTGGCCGGGGGAGGGACGGAGGCGGAGCCTGGGTGACGTCGCCCGCGCCCGGCGCTTCGCAGGAATGCGGGCCGCCGCTCGGGCTCCGCTCCCCGCCGCCGCCGCCTGGGCCAGAGGGAGCGCGCCGGCCGCCCCGCGTCCCGAGCCCCGACTCCCGCGCCTTTGTTCTGCTCGGGAACGCCGAGCAGGCGGGAAGGGGACGCGGCGCAGCTCGCCGCCCCGCTGCAGGAATGTGAGTTGGTAAGCCGTGGGGCCGACCCCGAAAGACCGGGAGCGGGGACGCAGCCGCCGCCCTGGGGAGAGGAGGCCCGGGCGGCGTGTCCGCGGCGCAGGGCTCGCCGCGGCCGGAAGCAGCGCTGGGTGTTAGCGCCCGGAGAAAAGGCCGGTCTGCCTGGAAATGTCACTGTGCCTGTTTCCTGTAATAAGGAACGAACCGCCCAGCCCCACAGGAAACTTCCTATTTCTTATTCACGCCATAAATGAAACTTGTGTCTAAATAAATAGGAAACTTCGCAGTGTGAGCCACCGGCGCTGTCTCGTTCTGGTTTGTGGGTCGTTTATCGAATGTCGGAGTTTACTTCCCGCTCCACTGACTGTGCTTCCAAACCTCCCGTTCTTTGCTCTTCTTCCAGCACCGACAGAGAATGGAGTTAGAGCTCCTGAGCCTGCCTTGCCTCTGGCTCAGCACTGATGGCGTCCACCGGGCTTCGGTTCTTAAGATCTTGTAACTGTCTAGGAAAAAGGCACTCTAAAAAAAAAAAGAAAGAAAAGAAAAGGCTTTCCCCCGACAATGAAAATAGCAACCTATGATGGATCTGGCGGAAAATAATGCTGCGTTGTGGCAGTGAGGTGCCTCGGAGGGCGACTTCTTTCGCAGGTTAAGTAGCATCACCATATCCACCCTGACTGGCGTCTGTCGTGAGACTATGTAGCACGTATTTTATGCATCTTCAAAAATATCACAAAGAGGTATTTTCAATGATTACAGCTGAGTAAATGAAACATGGGTGCAGAATGTGGACGCCGTGTGGACGATTTCTAACAATAATTTGTTGACTGAAGTCTGCCCCTCCGATCTTAAAATTGGCCTATTTAAATCAAGGCGAGATGAAATTCACTCTAATATAAAATTTGCATGACTTCGCAACCCACATAGTCCTTTAATTACAAGAACAGGGCTTTGGGCGGAGCCTTGAGATGTAAATGCAAATAAAAATATACATGAAATACCTGATAACATATCAACATCTATATTATATATAGATATGCATTAGATACATGTCAGCGGGGGGGAAAGGCTTTTGTAAATATTGTTGAGAACTTTGAGTAAATAGAGTTTTGAGTCCTCCTGCCAGCCCAGCACTTGTCACTTCAGGTCCACATAGTTAAGTTCATCCCTCCTTGAGGTGTAAAGTAGAATTTAGAAAACTCATTAGCATATGACTTTGCACACACTGTCACCATTCCTATTTTTCAAAATAAGAAAATTTCCGGGATCTCAGGTAAACAAAAGGTAAATGTGTTCTCCTTTAGAAAAACATAGTAGATCTTTGTAAGATTTAGCAGGAATTTGCCAAAAAAAGAACAAACCAAGCCAACATCTGTGTAATTCATGTCTTCTTTTGTTCTGGCAAGAAAGTTGTTCATGGCACAGTAAGGCAGTTGTTTAAAAACACCAAACTCTTCTTCAAACACTGACATATTGCATGGCAGGGACGAGGGACACCCAAGGGATTTCAGGACACACAGTGTACCTCCTTGAGGCTTTAATGTGTTCAGAGATTCTCAGTTGACGAATGTGAAAAAATGAAGAGTACAGTCATTTGCCCTGCAGCACATCTGGGACTAAGCGGAGGAGAGAAATAAAGGAATTTCAAGAATAATACTCTTAATAAGGAAGCAACACACCAATGAAGATACCTTCTCACTAAAACTTTTGGACAAGTAAATCAGCCCTTCTGCTGTTCAGGCCTATAACTAATCTCAGTCCATAGAGAATGCAATTATCTGGCGCTACATGTGTCTTTCATACAGCTATGTGTCTGGCAGATACTAGAAACTTACTAATCTTTTGTTTCAAAAGGTGAATTAATACACCAATCAGTGAATAGGTGAGGCAGTAACTTTGTATAACTTTAGAAAAGAATTGGCTATTTACATTAAACCTCACTCAAATGTTCATATTTTCTACCTAGTAATGATTGCAAACAACTTCCAAACTATTAAATATTTTATACCAATCAAGTTATCAATTATAAAAGAGAAAGTAGAAATAATAATGTCCTATAATAAGTAGATTTATGGTCATTATATGGCAAAATGGTATTCCTCACAGTGATGAGAAATGAAGGTTGTGGGCTGGTGAGATGGCTCAGTGGTCTAAAGCTCCTACTTAGAACAAGCTTACCAAAGCAA
>NDGM010568053.1:0-11029 GCA_002564305.1 Octomys mimax
AAGATAACTGTTGTGGTTTGTGTCTAATTGTCCCCGGAAAGCCTCTTGTAGGTCATGGGATAGACGCAGCAGGAGGAGCCACGAATGGCTTGAGGGGTGGGGCCAGAAGACCAGGACGGGGCCAAGGGGCGGGGCCAGAGAGGTGTGAACCGTTAAACTGGCTAGCCTGTGCTTTCTCAGAGATGCGGAGAGGTTCATCCTGGACATGGCAGCGTCCCAGCCTCTCCTCCAGTGTCTTGAAACCTCCAGTAACTATGAGCTAAATAAACCTTTCCCTCCCTCATTTTGAGTGTCTAGAATTTGTCCCAGCAACAAAAGAAGAGTAACTAATACAATAACTGTACAACTAATTTCTATTGGGTAATTGAAAGGAACAATTAATGCTTATTTTTTGAACAATTTTGCATGCTTATATCTGTTAATCTGAATGACTTTGAATGTAACAATATTCAGTATAACAACCATTGTTGATTTCCTATCATCTTTTGAAAGTCTGTATCATTTTTCATGTTGTTAAAAATATTCTCTTTAAACAAAAAAAAATGCTTTCTTTGAACAGTGTATTCTCTGCATAACTCCATAGATCTTCCACACTAACATAGATAAAGAACCAAACTACAGACGCTGCCTTCTCCAGGCCTCCAGCAGGCGACACTGGATGGATGCTACCGAGATGAGGTGGCTGATGGGGAAAGACAGGGGAATGCAACCAGCGGACAGATCATTGAACTCTGTTTGTATCTTGAACTGGCTTGTTTCAAGAAATTGCAGCAAAATTTGTTTGGTCTTTTCTTTGTATTGATTTGAAAATATGCATACTCTTCTTGGATGGCTTGTCAAGCATACCTGAATAAGATCTGGAAACAATAATGGTAAAAATAGCTGTCTGGTAACACTCACCCACCCACCCACCCACACACACACCCCAAAACCAAATAACTATCTATTTGTATTATTTGCTAATACATATGAATAGGCAATTTTCAGCTACTATGATAGAAATAAATGCAGAGATAGAAGAGATGCATGAACTTGGCTTTAGCCAGATTTTTAGCACTTTATTACAATTATAATGGTTTTGCTTTCTGTCACATGTCTGTCTAATTGTTTTATTGTACTAGTAATGCTTTTTCTCTTATTTTTTGGACTCCTAAAATCCAAGGAGCAAAAGCAGTAGTAAAAACAGAATGAGCAGACAGATCAGTGTGAAAGCCTATTTCAAATTTAAAAGATCAAAGTGAGAAGATTATTTTTATTCTTCTATATTAGTCATGTTTGAAAGATTAAAGTGAGATACTTATTTTTACTCTTCTATATTAGTCCAGCTCCTCCCACAAGCATATGCCAAGGTAGAATTCAAAGACGAAGGCATGTCTAAAATATAGTATAGGTATGGAGAAATGTCAGATAAGCTTCAGACCTGATCTGTACACAAAAGGAGATGGTAACATAGAAAGGAGACTTGGGTAGAAAGAATTTGAGATGATGAGGTCAGCATAGCTTTGAGAAAGCTTTGACCTGGTGGCTTGTGGGGAGCAATAGTGCAAATCGGAACCACTTGAAGAGTCCTGTGGTGGACTGAAATCACCCACCTCTAGCACTCCTCTGTGTTCAATCATTGTCTGCGAGCAATGGAGCTCACATTGGTCAATTTTTGCAATGGCCTCACTCTGAAAGGACACATGGTTGACGCTCCTCCATGGTTACTAAATTTTTATCCCTATGATGCAAAAATTATAAGCTTCATGGAGTCAGGGATTATTGCCTGCTTTGTTCACTGACATACTTTAGGCATGTAGAATAAAAAGTGGGCATTTAGTGAGTGCTTCATAAATATTCATTGAATTAATTAATTAGCTCATACTTGTAAAGCCCTAATGATTCACTCATACAGACGTTTATAAACAACTGAGCACTACTATGCATTGAGCCATTGCATTCTAAAGATAAGAGACATTTACTCCCCTTGAGAAACTACTTTATGGTTTCTTAAAAGAATAATGACATCATTATAGTTCATTGCAGTGTTGTTTAAGGTCTGTAGCAGATTTATGAGACTATTTTGTAGAATGACAGTCAGGAAAGTGTTCATATTGGAAGTGACTTTAGCTGACTTTTTAACTATTTAATATTTTCATGAAGTTTAGGTAAATAGATGTCTTTTTCTCCCTAAAATGAAAGGAAACATTTCTGTTTACACATTTTACAAATGACTGTATATCCAAGTTTATGGAACTTGTAGAGAGGAACTGAGAAAGAGCCCAAAGTTACTTACTAAAATGTGTGCGTAATCCAATAAAAGAATCTTTTGGACACTTTTACAAATGTTATCTCTACTACAGCTACAATTTCAATTAAACTTATATTTATTGGAGTTTTCCTTTAATCAGCCAGTCAAAGGAAAGGATTTATAGATTTTTAATTCTAGGGACTGAAAACAAGAAGGGGAAAATAGAGAGGTACTTTGTAACATATCTAATTTTTTGCTACTCTCAGCTATAAAGTGTCATAATTGAAGGCTGTTCATGTTTTGAATAAAAATTCTACTCCACTGTTTGTGACTGACAAAGGATGTACTCTTGTTACTCCCTGAGCCCTCCATCCCCCAACCTTCACCATTACTAGGTTGAGATTTTGTGATGCTAGGAAGCTAACTTTCTACTCAGGGCAGCAATGCGTTACAGCATCTTGGGGGCAGAGACATACTGTGGTTCTAGGGCTACTGGTATTTTCCTTTCCATTTTACCATTATACTCATTCATTTGTTCAAGAAATAATTCAGTGTGTCACTTCTAGAATAGGAGAAAGGAAAATGTTGGAGGCCATAAAGCTGATACGAATTTTTTAAATTTTTATTTATTGATTTGATACACTGTCTCACTACACAGATTTGACTCATAATGAGCCTCCTGTCTCACCCTTCCCAGCAATGGTGTTACAGGCATGCACCACCACTCCTGGTTTAGTTGTTGGCTCACTTCCTGGTACGTAAGAGGCATGCAGTAGCGAGGATTGAGCCCGCATCATTGTGCTTGCCAGGTAGGCACTTAGACTACTGAACTATCTCCCCAGCTTCCAACTAGTGAAATTTTAAAAAGATAATGTCAATTTTTTTTCTGATCAGAAAACAAGGTATTTTGGTGTTAGAGAGGTTACAGATCAAGTAAATGGCCAGAGAAAGGACATAGGCACAGCACCTCAAATGGACAGACATGCGCACCATTGGATCTAAGTTTATTGAAGACCTGAGGACTTGGGAGTTGGATGTCTGTCTATCTGACAGGTGAATTCTTCAGGGTAATGGGAGAACTTGGAGAGAATACAGAGTCTGTAAGTAGGTATTGAGACAACTGCCAATTGTCTCCTTGTAGTACTATGGAATTATTTCAAAGTACTAGGAGATGGGATACTAATGAGTGAGATTGTTAATCAACAACCATGTGGTCAACAGGCATACAAGAAAGTTAGGGCCAAGAAAAATAATTATCCTTGCCATCAATTTAGCCCAATAAGACAGAAAAATAATCGACTGTATTAGAACAATGTTAGGGCGTTTCTGCACAAGGTGAGGAACAATTGTGTGTGGAATGGTCACTCATATTACCTATAGTTACCTTTGCTTTATAATCATAGTGAAATTTACACCCATAGATGGAGACGCAAGAGGATAATGAGACATGTGTCTCATAGAGAGGAGGAGGCCTCGGGGGCAATGAGAACACACCAACATGCAGTGATGTCAAAGGATGGGATGTCTGACTTCTCTAAGAGCACTGGGAAACTACTCATTCCTGTTGTTTTGTTTGAGTCAGCCTGGGATTTCCCCCACTCCATGAACTTTCTCCATTGTTCTCTGTTTGTGAATGAAAGGTTCTTATTCCCACATTACTGGGCCTCTGTCCATTGTTTTCTGATGTGGAACAGTAAAACCCATAGAACTAGTAGCAGCGTTTGCTGTGAATAAGGAGAATTGAATGAGAGGCCTACTGGTGAGAGCAATAGGAAAGAGAGGATGGTATTTCTATATTACGTTCTTTTCCTAAAGGACTGCTTTGGAGAATCAGGGAAGAAATGGTGGTTGAAATCAGGGAAGACCTCAGTGACATCTCCTAAAAAAGCAGAAGAACAAACAACCATCTTATGAAAGGACTTCGGGAGAAGCATGTCCTTGGTGCAGTGCCAGCATCTACATAAGAATCAGAAGAAGGAGAAATGAAACAGCCTGACCTTGGCTGCTAATTCAAGGTGAATTAACCATGGAATGTAGAACAAAAATGCAAAATTTAACTTAATTTTTTCTCAGGTCACATTTTCTGTGCACTCACCAAAATATGACATTTGAAAATGTTCATTAATTGTGACTATATTTCCATTGTGGGTGGACCTATTTCACCTTCCTATCTACCCATGAATACTAGGAGGAAGATTAGATCAGACAGACATGTGATTACAGACCTAATAGGAACAATAATCTCATTTTTTTCAGTTATGGATTTACAGGACTGTTTGAGGTGGGTACCTGTACCTCTTTGAAACAGGAATACAAAAATGATCCAAATTTAGTGTCATAAAGAATTGGTGTAACCATTTCATGTTTTTAGCATTAAAGCAGAGCAATTTTGCAAAACTATTTTATTTGTTTATTGTTTATTAGGTACAGGGACTTGTAATGGTCCTCCCATCTCAGCCTCCCCAGCACTAGAATTACAGGGGTGCATCACCACACCCAGTTTCGGTGGCAAGCTTTGCGTTGTGCCGGCACAGCGTGGGGATTGAACTTGGGTCCTTGTGCTCGCCAGGCCGGTGCTTAGACCGTGATCTATCTCTCTGACCCTGCAAAGCTATTTTAGAGATTAAAATGACTGTTCTTACATTTCCTAGCATATGGAAAAGTGACGGTGCTTTCCATGTTGTATTTGAGGAAATGTGTGAAATAGGCACATGTTCTAATTATCTTTTCTGTTAAATCATTGTTCAGGGATTTTCTCCATGCCTTTCTCAGTTTGAGGCGCAGCTGACACTGCCAGGCTCCCTGTGTCTGTGTGCAGTTCTGTGTGCCCAACCCTCCTGCAGTCACCCACGCAATGCTTCCTGTGAAAGCACTGCTCCCCGTCTCTCCCTTGAGCTGAACATTACCTATTCAGTGTCCTATTTTTTGAATATGCGCTTGCACTCCCACCACAGAGCTTTTAGCTGGGATGTTTAATTTAAAATGAGGGAATTTCTAGCAACCAAGGCCTTGGAGGAGCATAATAATACTCTTCAAGTCAGAACATGCCAGCAATTGCTTACTATAGCCACAGAAACCTCTTAGATTTGCATCAGATTTATCTTTTCAAAAAGGAACAAAACCAATTCCTCTAAACTTCATCATTGTAGAATTATTGACAGAACTCAGTAATCAAGAAATCAATTGATATATTAGTCAAAATCTTCTGGACAAAATATGTAATTCTGGGTTCATGCTAATTGACCAAAGCATTTCTCACAGGAGGAAACCTTGAATATAAGATCCAGCCAACTATGTGCCTTAGAGAAGAGAGGCAGAGCTCTTGTCACCATGGAGACAACAGAAAGGAGCGAGGTTATGTCACTATCCTTAAGGATTTCAGATAAAAGAGAAATGAATCAAAATGCAAATCCTTGCTCACAGCCATTGGTATGAAGCTCTTACACCTCAAGGGTGAGCTTGGTACTAAATGAAGGCAGAGTGGCGGGAGATGCAATTTCTTAGGGCTCATCTACAGTATGGAAACACCTGCTTACTTCACTGTCACGTCTACATTGGTTTCTACAGACACAGACTTTCCCCTAATATTCACCCTCTTCAATTAGATGTGGGATATATGTTCTCTGTGAAGTAATGTGGGAACTGAATAAAAAGTATAACAAATATAGTTCAACTAGCGCGTTGGTATTGAAGTCAAGAATACCCTTACTATTCATTTCTACATTCATCCATCCACCCTACATTAGTTAACGAATTAGAGTATTACCTCAGTTCACAAACTTGATTCTTTCCATGATTCTGGTTACAGACCATTTGGTTACAGACCAAATTGGATGAGAACCAAATCAATCAAAATGAGTAGGTTCAATTTTGACCTTACGGGAAAATTTAATTAAGTTCCTGTCCAGTTTGGTTTCCCACCAGAATCATGGAGACAATTGACTTCGTGAACCCAGGTGCCACTTTTTAACTAACTTTTAGAAGGTTCTTAGTATTTCTCAGGCTTTGATAACAATGGTAAATTAACAATTCTAAATTCAGGCTGGATGGTAGAGCGTGCTTGTAATCCTAGTGGTCTGGAGGGCTGAGAAGGAGAATAACAAGTTCAAGACTAGTGACTTAGACATTTTCTCAAAATGAGCACAACAACAGCAATAGCAAAAATCAACAGTGGCAATGACAACAACTGGGGGATGTAGCTTAGTGCAAAGGTCTTAGTTCAATCCCCATGTCAGTAAAAATCAATTAAAAACTTAAAAAGTATTAAAATCAGATTGGGCAATGAGAGAACAGTCACTGCGTTATAACAGATATTACTTAATCCTGTTGGTAGTATACATTGAGCAATTGAATTTAGTTTGATAGGTCTTGTAATTGGGTTTATTGTAGCTGAGCTAAGTGTTTCTAATACAAATCTTTCTATCTATCTATCTATCCATCTAATTATTGTGGAAAAAATTAACTCTTTTGGATGAGATTAGAACCTATAGGAAATTATTTCCTTTTTAAAATTTTATTTTATTTAAAAAAATAAAAACAAAACAAGAGCAAAAACAAAGAAACAGACTAATATACAACAATCAATGTAATACAGATTTTCAAAACAAGAATAACAATTTAACAATGGTTGTTATATTATATATTTTAGTGTCAAATCTGTTGCTCAGATCAACAGATATAGATATGCCAGATTGAATAGGAATACAAATAATTGAACATTAATGCTTGCTTTCAATAAACCTTAATTTTTTTCTTGTCCTTTTCACTCTTTTATTTTTTAATTTATTAGCATGCAGAATCATCAGAAACGCGTGTATGTTGTGTAAGCCACCTGTCTGTGGCACTTTATTACAATAGGCCAGCAAACATATTTAGTTAAGAAGTTTCATACTCTATTTAATTTTCATTGCAACAGTTACTCCTTGTTTCAGGCTTAGGAGTTGCTGGGACACAGTTTAGTATATTTACTAACCTTCATCCTAGGAGCTAATGTTCAATATAAGAGAAATTAAAATAGAGAGATCATTTTTTTTTTTCCTTGCAGGTTCTCGTTATGCAGCTCAGACTTGTATTGATCCTCCTGATTTCTGCCTCCCTAGTGCTGGGATTACAGGGGTGCACCACCACTCCTGGAGTCCATCGCTGGCTCAGCTCACCCAGGGGAGGGGCTGGGATGGCATGGGGTGTGGGGATCGAACCCTGGTCCCTCTGTTTACTTAAGCAAGCGCTTAGTCCACTGAGCTATATCTCTGGCCCTGAAAGATCAGTTTAGATGTGCATTTAAAAAAAAAAAATCAAAAGGCATTATGATATAGTATTTCTATGTGAAACTCATATTGACTGGATCTTCAAAAAGATACTGAAAGAAACACACTTATGTGACCTCCCAGGAAGGGAAACAGAGGAAATATCAAGACAACAAAAGATAATAAAGAAGAATCCCATAGTGGCCTATAATGCCACAGTCACAAGTTAATCAGGTAAAGTATACCACTAAGATGACTGTAAAGAAATGACATCTATAATTTTTCAAGTTATGATCTCTACATCTATGAATCAGCATGTAAGGAAATGCAAAGGTCATTCGCAGGTGGACATAGATTTAAAAAAATACATTTGAGGCCCACTGAGATGGTTTTCATCAAGTTCTCCATTCTAGCCTTCTAAAAACCAGGCCAGCAGATTTTTATTTGATTTGCAGTTGATTTTTATTGATTTAGGGGGAAATAATTTGAAAACAAATAGAAAAACAAGAATAGGTTTTGTAATAAGAATGACTTTCGCTCCTTACTGGTGTGATCTACTCATGTGCCAGCTCCTCCCTGCTGTGCTGTCTGCTTTCATCTAGAACCAGGGTCTTGCTCTGCTTCTCCCTGTCCTTTCACTGTCTGGAGTGTACCACAGAGTGACCTAGAAAGGAAAGGGGAACTAAATGGTGCATTTCTTTGAGATCCTTCAGTTTTATGTGTATTTCTAAGTAAGACATCAATATGGTTTTCTCTTTTGCCTTATACCTGTGGAACATTTTCCTTAGCCAATTCGTAATAACACATGGCTCAGCCATTTGTCTGAGGAAATGAGGTGGAAATGGGACTGGGAATAAATTGTTACAATGAGATTGAGCAAATCATTCCAAACACATTTGGTAACATGACAGTAGACTTGAGAGTGGGTTTGCCTATGAAGATCTTCTGTATTCTATTGCACAAAACTGTGCACCTAAACAGACTGGTGTGTGAAAATGTTGGATTTGCTCAGAATTGCTGGGGGTCAGAATGCACAGCTATGGAATGCAGATGGGCATGTTTATCAGCATCAAGCTATCAGGTACCAACCCAGATAAGTAAACATGGTCCAAGACTTATTCAGGCTGCAAGAATTTTTCCAGCAGGGTGAAAAACCACTTGAAGAACAAAGAACATCACTATGGAAACCAAAATCTCAGAGGACAATATTCAGTTCAAAGATTTGCTTTAATCTTTGTGTAGCCACAATAGCCGCAAACCTTCACCAGTAGAGGAGAACTGAAATCTAAGAGACTGCATATTTTATCTGAAGACACTATTTAAATTATTGCATCTGGTCACTATATTTGGCTTTTTGTATCTGCAAATTCTTGTTCCACACCCATGAATTCAACCAAGCATGGACTGAAGATATTTGAAACAAAATTGCATCTGAACTGAACACGCACAGCTGTTTTTCCTTGTCATTGTTCCCTAAACAATATAGGATAACAATAATTTGCATAACATTTACATTGTGTTCCATCTTACAAGTAATTTAGAGATAATTTAAAATGCATGGGAGTATGTGCAAAAGAATATACACAAGCATTAGGCCATTTTCATATAAAGGCCCTGGGTACCCTTGAGTGGGGTGTGAAGCCACTCACCCATATATACTAAAGTATTGCTGTATTTCCAGATGAGGAAAATTTTTAATCTTTTGAAATCTGTATTTTTCCTCTATTACCCAAGGTTTGGGGAATTTTAAAGAATATGAGAACAGTTGTAAAGAATGTCACAATACGAATTTGTCCACTTGCTTAGTTTCATTTACATTGCTTGGTTTTCTGCTTGTGTGACATTCTGCATGACAGGGGTCAAGGAGCAGATGGCAGTGACCAGTGTAGAACAGATATGAGCAAAATCATTCTGTTCACACAACAGTTTCTTCCACCAATGAGCTTGTATTTCCCCGAGAGAACCACAAATCCATCAGTGGCTCTGTAGCTAGGAGAAGCAGTGGGTCTGTATGAAAGTCACTTCTGCAGCCCTGGTGACCACTAGGTAAACTGGTGGCAATCAGGCAGCTAATAGATACAATGGCAGAGTAGGTGGTGTTGTACTTTTTAGAAAATAGCATAGGAATTTAAAAAATTTCTAATCTAACAAAAAATTTCTAGTGTAATAATACAATACTTAAAATATAATAAAAATGGAAGCACCGAGGTTAAACAAGCTTCAGTGTGTTGCTGAAGATCATGAAGCTGTTGGTGGCAGTGGTACAGGGCAAAGTTGGGACATTAACCCAATGTTCTGCTCCCAATCTCATTGTGCTTGCATGACATTCTGCATGACAGGGGTCAGGGAGCAGATGGCAATGACCAGTGTAGGAAGGATATGAACAAAATCATTTTTGTATATATATTCATAGGTATTGGCTCAAAGACAGTTTCACAATTGTCTTCTGATCTTAGAAAAGAAAGAAATGCTTGATGGATATAGGTTAAACATTTGAAGGTAGGATCTAGCACCAGGTCCTGTACAACCATTGATTTAAAGTGATAGAGTTTTGTCTGCTCAGAGCTTATGTACCACTTCCTAATGACTAGGAAATGAGCACTGTTATTTAGATTATGACATAGTCAGACCAAGATAACCTAGGAAAGGACTAAGTATTTTTAGCCTATAAATGCCAATGCTGTGTTTGCAATGCTCTTAGGTACAGGTAAACTACCACCCTCTCAAAACAGATTTGGTGACAGAAAATTGAAATTTTTAAGTATATTGTTTTCAAGGTTCTGAAAGGTAGAAAGCGTTTATGCTTCAATATAAAGACAAGATACAAAGTGATGGATAAGGGAAATGCTAATGGAAATAAAGTAGTTGGTAGGAAGATTGCGAACAGTAACCACTGTAATTGCATGCATAATTTTTAGGTGAATGGGAAAACAGAGCAGGAAGAGCAGGACACACAGCATCCATTAGTGTGACTACACTGAACTCCATTAGCTATCAAAGAAAGGATTGGTTTCCATTTTACCTTTGGAATGAAGAAAGGCTTTTATCCCCATGGCTTGAATTAAGTGTTAATAGGATAACTATTTCACACTGGATAACTACAAATTGCTTATTTTGGTATTTCTATGGTTCAACAAGTAAGCACAGATGAATATGTAATTAGTTTTTAAACTCTATCTTAATAGGCAGTATACAATAGCTAGCCTACAGAACTTCATTTGATATGTGCTTGAGCACGTTTAGAATATTAAATAGAAAGTGTTACCTGGTATTTTCCTCAGTGCAGCATACTAATTCTCCAAAGGCAATACGTAGAAACTTTCAAGAACCATTTAATGTTGTGTCATGTATGGAAACTCTATTGTAAGGACTAGAATGTTCAGAATAGTAGTAAACTGAGAGGAATCACCACATCACTAGTAAGTCTTCACAGATTTCAGACTCATCCGAAGAGATAGTATGAAACATTAACATTTAAAATATATATTGTTAGGATATCAAGTCCGCATCTTGTACAGCAATTAACCACTAAGAAGAATGTATGCAGTGTGTT